>CAUYQG010273842.1:0-20679 GCA_963574415.1 Tarsius wallacei
CCAGAAGGTCTCATGTGACTGTGGTAGACTGTCTGAGGCTGGAACATGGGGGGGCTTCATTCACATGCCTGGTGCCTAGGCAGGATTGGCTGGAAGGCCGGAAGGCTGGACTCAGCTGGGATGGCTGGGTCTCTCCCTCCATGTGGTCTCTCTCCAGGGAGACACTCCATGGGGTGCCTCCGAAAGGGTAGCCAGTCTTCTGTTACTGTAGCTCAGGGCTCCCAAAAGTGCAAAAGCAAAAGAAACCAAGGCTTCTTAGGCAACAAAAGATAATGGAAACAAATAGTATCAGGTTATTCTGGAGATTAAATGAAGTCAAGCTTTTACAATAGTGAATGGCTTGCTTATAAGCATTAATTAGGCCATAGCTGTAAGATTAAAAATGTGACTATTTGCTCATGCAGCTCTATAAACTCAGAACAAAAAGCACACGTATACCGAATGTTATACTGGAAACAACCTAAAAGTGCAACATTAGACAAAAAGTTGTGCAAATTATGACCCAGCCTGTTATTGGAAAAGTACACACCCATTTCAAGGAAAACAATATAAACTAGAAAGACATGAAGCAGGTTTATATGACCTATATGAATAAAAAGCAGGATGAAAACAGTTTCTGTCCTGACTATGGTCATATAAAACAAGTCTGAATAAAGATGAGGATGGAAACAGCACTGGGCTATGCTGGTGGGATTTATTGATTCACTTGCTCATAGATCTTCTTGTTGCTAAAATACCATCAGGTGGTTGACTAGAAGGACTGTGAGTAATACTGCTTTTTTAAAAGTTTCCTTAATGCTATTGTCATTTTGTCTTTTTTTTTTTTTTTTTTTTTTGAGTCGCGGTCTCACTCTTAGTCTAGAGGGCAGTAACATGCTCATGGCTCACCACAACCTCAACCTCCTGAGCTCAGTAAATCCTTCTGCCTCAGCCTCCCAAGTGTCTAGGAGAGCAGACATCTACCACCATACACCATGTCTGGCTAATTTTTTTTTTTTTTTATAGAGACAAGGTCTCACTATGTTGCCCAGTTTGGTCTGAAACTCCTGGGCTCAAACAATCTCCCAGCCCCCAACCTCAGCCTCCCAAAATGCTGATATTGCAGGCATAAACCACCGCACCCAGCCTATTTGGGGTTTTTTGTAATGAAACTAAAAGAAAGAAAGAGAGAGAGAGGAGAGAAGGAGGGAGGGAAGGAGGGAAGGAAGAAGGAGGAGGAGGGGGGAGGGGGAGGAGCAGGAGGAAGAGGAAGGAGAAGAAGGAAGAAAGGAGAAGGAAAAGGGAAGGAAAGGGAAGGGGGAAAGAAGAGAAAAAAGAAAAGAAAAAGATCTGTGGTCACAGTCAGTGGCAAGGGGGTCGAGCAGTGGCTGAGTCCAGTGCTGAGATGGGCTTGGCCTGAGAGCATGGAGGCTGCTGGGAGATCACTGCATTCTGGGGAATGGAGCAGAGCTGGAGTTGGTGAGAACCACGTGACCACGCCTGCCTCGGTTTCCTTTCTGTCCAGGCCCCCCCAGAACTTCGAGAGGGTGAGGAAAGACCTCCAGGCGAGGATAGTCCTGTATGACTTTAAACTTATGGGACAGAGGCTTTTGACCTGGTTTTCTAGTCCCAAGGGGCCAGTGTTCAAGGTAGAAAAGCCACCCAAAAGTAAAGAGGGTGCATTTGGCAGGAGCATCTCTTGTTCAGTATGCTTCTGCCAAATTCTAGCACCACTTTTACAGCAGGACCCAAAGGTGTATGCAGAAAGCCAAGAATGTCAGACATTCCGTCCAGCTCCTTTCCATAAGAACCACATCCTCAAAAAAAAAAAAAAAGAACCACATCCTCTTCTTTCAAGCCCCACTGCCTAAACCATTTTCTGCAAGGATCACCTGGGCCCTAGTGCTGGGCAGTTTATAGTAAGCGACCAGTTAACACAGAGGGCATGCATGGATGAAGAATGTGGGAACTGAGAGAGGTGACTGGGGAGAAAGGCACTTGTCAACAATTCCTGGGTCCTTGCCAGGAAAGTCAACAGGGGCTGTGCCATTCTCTAGATAAAGCCTCAACCATTTACCCAATATTTCCTGGGTGCCCTGGTCTTAGCACCTCACACACATAATCTTGTTTAATCCTTACAACCAAATTGTGAGTTAGCCTCATTGGACAGTTTACTGAAATATAGAGTCAGTAACTCCAAGGGTCACTCAAGTAGCAAGCAGGGAGCCAGGATGGGAACCCAAATGTGTCTGAACCAAAGCCCAAGATTCTGGCTGTCTCCAATGGGCCCCTAGGGTCCAGCCTCTCAAGAACCAGACAAAGGGGAATCGCCGTTGCAGAGGAATCTAGTCTTATATCAGGGAGACCCGGGAGTGAGGGAGCCGGGAGCTCTCCAGGGAGGATTCTGCCCACAGCCCTCACACTCCCCCTTTCCCTTCTCCAGAGTCTCCCTCGGCCTCTGCAAAAGACTGTGTGTGGCAGCCACTTCCAGCAGGCAGTGGGAGGCCAAGCTTACACCACTTTCTGGATGCCCGTGGCCGTGAACGTCTGGCCTTTCAGTTGTACGATGGGATCCACCAGACTCCGAGGGCTTGAGCTGGTCCGGAAATCAGTGAAAGTGAAGTGGATCTTCAGGAGGTTTGAGTACTGCATCAGAGAGAACTGCAAAGGCCAAAGAGAGGGCCTAGGGGTTGTTTCACATTTATTTACTTATCTATGTATCTATCATCTATCTATCTATCTATTTATTTATTGAGTCAGAGTCTCACTCTGTCGCCCAGGCTAAAGTGCAGTGGCACGATCACGGCTCACCACAGTCTTGACCTCCTGGGCTCAGGGGATCCTTCTGCCTCAGTCTCCCAAGTAGCTGGGGCTACAGGTGTGCACCACCACACCTGGATACTTTTTTTGTAAAAATGAGGCCTTGGTATGTTATCCAGGATAGTCTTGAATTCTTGGACTCAAGCGATCCTTCCACCTTGGCCTCCCAAGTTGCTGGGATTACAGGTGTGAGTTGCCATGCCCAGCCCTTCAATATTTTAAGCAGAAACAACATTGTATTTTTTGTGGCATGTGGATGCATACTAAATGCCATGGGGGAGCATCCTAGGTCAGGGCTCAAATGGGTCAAGCCCTGGGACATACCTTGAGCCTCCACCCTAGCCTCACCTGGGCACAGCTCCACTGAACTACTCTGGTGATGCCTCCCCTAGATCACCCCCGGCTCCCACCCCACCCCCAGGCCTCGAAGGCACAGTCTTCACCAAGGTGTCGGTGCCCTCAAATTGGCCCATCACAGCTCTGACAAAGTCCTTCATCTGGTTAAATTCACTTTGTTCAATGCTGCCAGAACCGTCGATCAGGAAGACAATATCTATCCCTTGGTATGAACATTCTGCAAGGGAGGAAAGGAGGAATCAGAGACACATTGTGGGTCCCAGCCATCTCCTAGGGCCCAGAAACCCTTCTGCTCAACAGAGCCAGGGAGCGTCCTTGGCATTCCCACTCCTCCATGGAGGAGGCCCCCATCTGTTGCCCCAGCCCTTTGTCTCCCCAACAAAGTCCCTGTTGCTTCCCTTCTCCCATATGTCCTGGAAAGAGGGAAGAGGACAGAGGCCAAGTGGGCTCCTCATTCATTAATTCAACCAATATTGATCAAACACATGCTCTAGGAATGTCATAAGCATGGGTAGGACCGTTTAGTGAAGCGATTCAGTGTGTGTGTTCTGGAGCCAAAGTGCCTGGGTTCAAATCCCAGCTCTGCCACTTTGCAAATTGGTGAATTCAGGCAAGTGACTTAACTTCCCTGGGTTCCAGTTTACCTGTCTATAAAATGAGACATGCCTGCTACATGGGACTATTGCAAGGATAAAGCAAACTGATATGTACATAGGTGCTTAAAACAGAACCTGGTCCTCCCTAAGGGTTAGCTGTTACCTCTACCCCCTTATCCCGCACCAGGCATTTTCTAGGTCTGTAAGATACATCTGTAGGAGACACTGGGGTGTGCCACCCAGACCTACCCCCTGAGACACTGATTTCCAGCTGCATGGAAATTGGCTGCCGATGGCTCTCAGCGGAGTCCCTTGCCAGGAATCACACTAGGCAGAAGGGAGATATCTCACCCAAGGGTGCCCCTCCTGCACATGGGGGCAACCCATATCCAACAACTGGTTCAAAGTTGTTGGACAACCATATGCCAGTTCCCTGGGGTCAACTGAGGCCGCTGTCATGATTACACTGCAGTCCGTCCTATCCCCTGCACAGTCCTGCTCCCTTCACACCTTCACAGGTATTGTTCCCGAGAACATTCCCAAATGACCTCAGAGTCTATTTCAGGGGAAATTTGACTTAAGACCATAGCTTTAAAAATGATATCACCCCTATCCTCATGGAGTGTTCACACTGTATTGGGAAAGACACACCATGTGCACATAAACAAGTAAGACTTTTCTGCCAGGCACTGTGGCTCACACCTGTAATACCAAGACTTTAGGAGGTGAAGGCAGGAGGATTGCTTGGGCCCAGAAATTCAAGACCAGCCTGGGCAATATAACAAGACCTATCTCTACAACAACAACAACAAAAACTAGCCAGATGCAATGGGCACTCAGGAGGCTGAAATGGGAGGATTGCTTGAGGCTGAGGCAGAAGGATCGCCTAAGCACAGCAGGTCAAGGCTGTGGTGAGCCATGATCATGCCACTGCACTCCAGCCCAGGCAACAGTGAGCCCCCAATTCAAAAAAAAAGACTTTTCAGATTGTCCCCAGGTTCATGTGGGTGGTGGCTTATGTGTGACCCATTTGGTATCTCCACCAGCACCCACATCCTGTGCTGCTCCCAAGATGGTGGGAGATCCGGCCACAACAGCGCTGTTACGCACAATGCCCATACCTCGGAATTGTGGTTGCCTGCCTCACGCCCACCACTAAAGAAAAAAATGCCTTTCCTCTCTCCCCACCCCTACCCTATCCTGCCTGCTCAACCAGCTGGTGCTTCAAGGATGCTGAGGAGAAATAGAAGACCACTTCCCTTCCTGCTTCTTCAATTACTAGAAAAATCCAGCCACCCACAGGGCAGGCTGAGGGTCCCCCAGGTGCTCCCATTTTGCTCATTATCTTGTCCAAATCTGGGAGACTGGCATCTGGTGCATATGTCCACTTTTTCAGCTGCGTCACAAAACCATCCCCCTCATCCTCTATCTGACCAGGCCTGTGGCAAATGCTCTCACAACATCTCTTTTGTTTCTTGCCCCTTTTGTTGTATCCACCGGGCTTCCACTAGCAGGCACTTGGATGCGTCCTTTTGAAAAAGAGTCCCGCCAATCAGGCAAGGCTGGCTCAAGCTCTGGGTTCTGCCTCTTTCTATTGATGAGAGCTTATCTCTCTAAACCTCATTTTTCTCACCTGTAAAATGGGATTCTGCCCACTCGCAAGGATGTTGTGAGGATGCAATAAGATGATTTCTACCAGGCACTCAGCACAGCCTGACACATAAGCGCTGCTCAGTGGACCCTAGACCCCTTCCACTTCCACAAAAACCTGACTCAGTATGCACCAGGTTTATACTCCTGTATCCCATTTTCATCAGGCATCTCACCTCATGAGTTCCAGAGACATCTATGAGAAGACATTTACCTCCTTGTGTTTAAATGTTGCCTCACCCACCCCAGTTTCAGGTTGGGCATATCCCTCCTAAGAGTGCTGAACATCACTCCTCCATCCCTCTGTCTCCTCCATAGACTCTCCTCTCACAATTTGGTCTGAGGTGTTTATGCTACTGCTCCATCTTTGGCTAAAAGCCCGCGACACTTGGCATCATGGCCTTTCTGGTCTAAAGCATTGTTCTCAGTCAGCACCCTGAGTGACCCCTGGAGTTCCCTTTCATGCCAGAGAGGAGGTAGTTCATCTGTGTCTCCCTCCTAGACCAAATATGCCATACTCAGCTGAAATATCAGTCATACTGGCTATCATGTATTATGCCAGGCAGGGGTCTAAGCATTTTATACACATTAAACTTTTCAATCTTCACAATCATCCCAATTATTTCACTTCATTTTATGAATGAGGAAATTTAAGCCCAGGGAATGAAGCCACTTGCCCATGGACGTGGAAGAAGAACATGGACACCACCATTATGCAAACTGACTCTCAGAGAGACACCACTGCAGTGTTCTCAGGCCCCATTCTCTGTGGAAGACACTGGTACTCACAAATTGTGCCTCACACTTTCCACAGCCCTATGGTTTGCTCCCCTCAGAGGGAGATACAAGAAGAGTTAGTCTGGGAAAACCTGGCAGCTCAGCAGTGAACTATCCAGAAGAGCCATCTCTCTCATGGAGTTATTAATATCATCCTCTCCATATGTCTTCACCACCCTAAGGCCCTTCTTCTGAAACCCAAGAAGTGTCTATGCACCTGATGGGTAACTGGAAGACTCTCCTCCACCCCCCCTCACACTGGGGCTCCCCTGCACCAGCATCAGAACCTTTGCCTCCACCAGCGTAGGCTGGTGCCCTGAGTGGCCCTCCTTGCCAGGCCAGAACAGGCTCCCATCCCTTCTTGAGCTTGCTGAGGCTCTCTTAACTACCTATGCTCAGTCCTCCGGGAAGGAAACCTGGGCTCAGGGGGCTGAGACACAGGTCTCAGCCTCCACCCACTTCTCAAGGGCAGCATGTGCTCCACAGAGAATTGCTGTCTCTGAGGGACCTACCAGGCAGGGCAGCTGGAACTGTCCGGATGATCTGCAGGTGAGAGCCCAGCAGGAGGCAGGTGCCTTTCACATACATATTATTTCCACAGACTCTGTGCAGGGTGGGACCACAGGCCTGGAGGCAGAGGCCTGTGAGCAAGAGGGCCCCAGAAAACCCCCTCTTTCCCTCCCTCCAGGCCCCTCCTCTGGCCCCTTCCCCTCCCCCCACGACCCTCCTGTGACCCAGGGCAACTCACCAGCAGCCGGGAGTGGTTGGTGGAAACTGCCAAGGACAGGCCCAGGGACATGTTCACGGCCTCTGGGGGTACTGAGGAGGCAGACGCACATGGTCACACTCACTGTATTCCCTCATTGAGGTGAAAAGTCCGGGCTGGAAGCTAAGGGGAGCACACTTGGGTCCAGGAGAATTGGGGGTTGGGTCACTCACTGTGCAGCGAGATAGGTTGACATACGCCGGTGGAAGACACACAGTCGTACAACCGTCCTGTTCGATTGACTGCTACCACCTCCAGGGGCGCTCCCACCACGAGTCTAGAGGTGCAACCATGACACAGTCGCAGGAGGCTGGGAACAGGGACACTTTGGGGGCAAGGAAGTATCTCTCAATGGGGAAGTGAGACTTTGAAAGGGAAGTGTGTAACCCGCATATGCCTACGGACCATGCTAGGGTTTTCATTTTTTTGAGTATGTATACATAAGTATATGTGTATTGATGTACATAAGTGGTTTGGACCTTCTAAAAATGTTTACCAAAAATAAAACTATTTAAAAACAGAAATGCCATTTCCCAATCATGGGTAAGTGCATTGTGTTTCTGAGACGCCATCCTTTTGAGCCATCCAAGAAAAAGACTGTCCCAAGTTAAATGGAACAATTTCCTAAAGCCATAAGCCTTCAAAACAAATAGTTGATTCTGTAATTAACTGGACACATTTAAATATTATATAAACAACTTAAACTGGACAATTAAAGCAGCTGTATCAGAATCCATATCTACATCTATATAGTTATATCAATGCAAGGGTTTATTTGCAAAACTCCTTGAGTGAGAAAAAAAATTTAATTTTGGAAACATTCTATCACTTCCAACCAGTTCACTGTCCAGATGAAAAAATGAGACAAATACTGGGGTATTTGGTTAGTTAAGCAAGGCTTAGTTAAATGGGCGTTTGAGGGTTCCTTCTAGAGAACCATTCCTTTACAGAGAGCTGCAATCCCTGTGTGTGATGATTAATGGAAAAAATCTAAGACTTCTAAGAAAAATCTAAAACAGAGTCTAAGAGTTTGCTGATGAAAATCTGAACAGATATCCAGAGAGATAAGGGTTTGGGACCTGCTGACACAGATGATGAACAAGATTTTTAGTCCAAACTATCAAATCTGTTTTCTCTTTACCCCAATCCATTCCTTACATGTAAGCTCAGTCTTTTCAGTATTGGTTTATGATTGGACAGAAGCCAGGAAATATGGTAACTGTAGTAAGGAGAATGTTACCAGCTATGTACCGATTTACTTTATTGAAAACACTGGTGAATGTTTATAATAGGGCCTGAAAACAAATTGATGAGGATAGAAGTGAAAAAGGGACTCTCTTTGGATTTGTTGAGTGATGAGAAGGGGTCTGTGAGTTTTGCTTCTTGTTTTTTTAAATAGACATGGGGTCTCCCTATGTGGCCCAGGCTGGTCTTGCACTTCTAGCCTCAAGCAATCCTCCCGCCTCAGCCTCCCAAAGTGCTGGGATTACAGACATGAGGCACCACACCTGACCGTCTGTGAGAGTTACACATGACCAGTTTGATCTAGGTGGATGTTACCCAGGTACACACATATGTAATCATGCATTGAGTTGGACCCTTCAGATTTGTGCACTTCAGTCATATTTCAAAACAAAGAAAAATCCAAACCCTGGTGCCTGGCACTTGCTTTCACTGCCCCAGGCTGTCAGCTGGGTGAGGAAGTGGGAGGAAGGTGCATTTAGAACTCACTGACCTCTGTATCTCCTTGTGGGCCAGCCGCTGTCCTCTGGCACTCAACTGCCCATGCCACCTCCTCTGTGGAGCCTCCTGGAATTCCCTTCCTAGGTTTGATCTCTCCCTTCCTATACTTCTCAGACTGTGTATCACATTGTGCCTGCATCACACTGTGACTTGAACTCTCTGGCACAGGAGAATGTGAGTTACTGAAGGCAGGGACAGGTACATAATCAGTGAGTCCCAATGCAAAATTAAGATGGAGTCTCTTGGGGCATCCATCCTGGTGGTTTTGTTTTTTATTTGCTATTTAGTCTCACATTCCCTTGGGCTTAGGGATATGCACAGGGTGAGTGCACCTGACCCTGACCTTGCCTATCTCATGGCAGGGGCAGAGAGTGGCAGCAGTCACTGGGCATAGGTGGTGAAGCTGGCAGCTCCAACCTCGGGCCCACCGGTGAGCTGAAGCTCCAAGTCCCCAGTGCATCTCCATCCTCCCATCAGTCTTTATTTACAAAACACAAATGCAAAGATAAAATCATTTGGCATTTCAAGAATTCAAGGGCAGAGCATTAAACTCCAAGTACATCGAATGTGGGCCCATGAGACTGCATTAGTCACCCACTAAGAAGCAGGCCCACCTGGAGGACAGGCTCAAGGCCTCCCTCCCAAGGCTGTGTCTTGCCTAGAGTTTTGTGTCTCTCCCTGGAATCATGAAAAATGCATGATGACATCAGGAGCCTCAGAGGAGCCATGAAAAGTCTTCTCAGGCACACTGCCCTTCCTCCAGGACATCTCCCTGGGTTGCCACATGCAGGCACCCACCCACAGGACATAATGGGGGTGGAGGTGGGGGTGAGCAGGGCCTACCGAGATCCACTGAACTGCACCACGCTCTGCCCAAAGCCTCCTGCATCCTGTTGAAAGATGATGGGCTCCTCCACATCCAGGTTGAATCCATGACAAGAAGCCAGGACTGAAGAATATGGAGGAGGGGAGTCAGAGAAGTTCCATTCCCTCTGCCTCCCCTCAATTCGCTCACCTCTGGGTGCCCCACTCTGAATGCCTTGGTTCCCATCTGCTCAGAGGATGAGCCCTCTCCTTTTGCCCCATTGACTGACTTGCCACGTGTGGTTCTCATCCCTCTCCCACCCTCAAAAATAATCAAATCACAATAAAGGACAGCCAATTCCAGGAAATGTCCCCCACTCCCGACACTTAAAAGGACATCCAGGATCTGAAATTAAGCCAGTCATCTCCTGGTATGTTAGATCAGGAATGTCACTTAAAGGTAAGGTGACTATAACACTCATTGTCTAAACTGGGACATTCTGAGACTGAAAGAAGCACCATTAGTAACATTTAGTTAGTAGCATTTGAGGTCAGGCGTGGTGGCTCACACCTGTAATCCCAGTACTTTGGGAGATGGACACAAGAAAATTGCCTGAGCCCATGTGTTTGAGACCAGCCTGGGCAACTTGGCAAGACCTTGTCTCTACAATTAAAAAAAAAACAACCTGGGTGTGGTGGCACATGCCTGTAGTTCCAGTTACTTGGAAGGTTGAGGTGGAAGCATCACCTGAGCCCAGCAGGCTGTGCTGCAGTAGCCATGAGTGTGACATTGGACTTCCAGCCAGGGCCACAGAGTAAGACTCCAACTCAAAAAAAAAAAAAAACAAATTAACAGGGCATGATAAGGCATGCCTGTAGTCCCAGCTACTCGAGAGACTGAGGCAGAAGGATCACCTGAGTCCTGGAAGTTTAGGCTATGGTGAGCCATGACGACGCCATTGCACTCCAGCCTGGGCAACAGAGTGAGATCCCAACACAAAACAAATAAATACATGCATACATAGTAACACTTAAAGGGACATCGTTAGTATTGCCCCAGGCAAACCAGGGCATATAGGACAGTCTACTGAAAGACTGTCCTGTTCTATCTTGCAGTTACACAGAGACTCTAAGTTCCAGATTGGGGAACAAACTTAGAATTCTGTGACTAATGATTTGTAATTGTGTTTCCCATATCATGTTCTCTTGATACCAGGATCTAAAAGGCAAGGATTGTATCTGTCTTGTCCTTCAGTGCCTGGTGCAAGACTTGGCTAAGCAGGTGTCTGGTTACTATTTATTGACTGGCCCAGAACCATGCAACAAGTCACTGGCATAGCCAGGATTCCAACTCATTCACCTCATCCTCAGCCAGTCATACTTCCCTCGCTGGTGGCTAGGCTCCAAACCCTCAGCGGGGTGACTCCTTGCATTTCAAGGACTAATTCTGACCCCCTGCTCCCAAGCAGCCATCTTTCCTCCTCGTTCCTCTAAAATCCCCAGCTTTCTCTGGATTGAAGAATCAGCTCCCCTCCCCCTCAATAGTGGAGAAGCTCTAAATGGGTCAAGTGTCTGGCCAGGTCGTGACAGGGAGAACCAAACGTCTGAGCCCAGGGGTTCTGGGCAGAGATCAGGTGTTTAGGGAGCTGGGACTCTCCTACAGCCACATGCAAGGGAATTTCATGTCTTATCCCTTCCTACCTCAAGTGATTCTGTTTCTGAGCCTGAAAGCAGCCCCTGTGATCTGACAAGATACCAAGGGGCTCAGACTCGAGTGCCTCCTGGGCTAGGCAGGTGACGTCAGTGGGTGACTTGGGGAAAAGCAGGTACCAGGGAATGGTGGACTCTTAGGGTTAGTGCCCCTTCTAAGGGGACAACCATTACCAAGCTCCAATACCCAGAGCTGCCAGACCTTCCCATTTCTCAAAAGGAGCTGGATATCTGGGTTTTTGTTTGAAAACTGATTTTTAAATGACACATGAATCTGGTCCTGATACTGTTTTCAACTGGTGGGGACTGTTCTCTTGGCATCCCTGGGATGGTCTACTTGCAATCAGGACTTGGGAAATCCAGGCCCAGGGAGGTATTGGCATCCAACCTTTTCCCATCCCCAGCGGCATCTGTGGCTTTCTGCTCCTGGGTATATGCTAGGGCAAACATCTCTCATCCACATGGCATCCGCACCAGGGCCTCCAAAAATGGAAGGGAGGGAGGCCTGGACAATGTGACCACTGGGAGAGGCAGCTCACTCTCCACTCAAGCGTAACCCCTGAGTCCATCTTCTATCGCTTTTGTTCAGGGTACAACCTCCCAATTGCAGGCCGTTAAACACGAGGCTGCTCCCTGCCTTCAGTGCCTCCTGAGAGCTGCAGGAGCAGACCACCAGCCCCAGCCTCCCCTACCAAAGACCCCTCACAGGCCCAAAAAACTTTACCCTAACCCTGAAGACCCTCACTCACCACCCAGGAGGAGTATGATGCCAAAGGCCATCACTGAGCAGCACGTTGAAGGAGAAGTAGAGGACTGGGTAACAGCACAGGAGGTGCTCAGCATTCTGGGGGGTAGTTAAAATAATGACTCAGGGCTTTCACGTGACAGGAGGAGGGGCACAGAGGGGAAGAGGGCACTGTTTAGTTACAGAACAGAAATGGAGGCAGAGGCCAATGACATCCTGGGTAAAAACTTCTTACTCTCCCCCTGCCATCACCTACAGCAATCTGGCTTCCTTTCTCCAGAAAACTACCCTCCCCCTGGCCTTGTGAGCTAGCTGGTACCCAGGGGGCCTCACAGTTTTCTGGGGCCTCAGGACTCTCTGGAGCTGCACAGGAATGAAGGGGAGGAAGCAGAAGAGATGTTATAGACACTCCAGAGAGCCTGGCGAGAGGCAGGAGGAGGGAGCTAGGCCAGGGTGTGGTTTAAAAAAACAGATCACCTCAAGAGGAGAATGGATAACCAAAATGATAAACTCACGCAAGGGACTATGTGCAGTGCCTCATACCTGTAATTCCAGCTCTTTGAGAGGCCGAGGTGGGAGCACTGTTTGAGCCCAAGGGTTCGAGACCAACCTGGACAACATAATGTCTCTAGAGACAACCGTGTCTCTACAAAAAAAATTAAAAATTTGGCTGGACATGGTGGTGCACACCTGTAGTTCAAGTAACTTGGGTGGCTGAGGCTAGAGGGTTTCCTTAACCCAGGAGGGCAAAACTACAATAAGCTGTGATCGTGCCATCGCACTCCAGCCTGGGTGACAGAGTGAGACTCCAAAAAAAAAAATCAATTCATACGAGGAATGCCTACTCGGCAATAAATAAGAACAGCCTACAGATATACACAACAACATACAAGCAGCCAATAGACACATGAAAAACTGTTCACCCTCTAATCATCAGAGAAATGAGAATCAAAACTATGAGATACCACCTAACTCCAGTAAGGTTGGCTATCATTAATAAGTCAAAAAACAACAGATGCTGGTGCAGGTGCAGAGAAAAGGGAATACATCTACACTGTTGGTGGGAGTGCAAACTAGTCCAACCTCTGTGGAAAGCATTGTGGCAATTCCTAAAGGAACTAAATATTGACCTTCCATATGATCTCGAAATTCCTTCCTGGGAATATACACAGAAGAACATAAATTGTTCTACAAAAAAGATACCTGCACATGCATGTTTATTGCCATGCTATTCATGATAGCAAAAACATGGAACCACCTCTAATGCCCATTGAAAGTAGACTGGATTATGCAGCCATAAAGAACAAAATCATGGACTTCACAGCAAATTGGATGGAGTTGGAAACCATCATACAAGTGAACTGTCACAGAAACAAAGATCTGAATACCATATGTTCTCACTCATAAGTGGGACTTGAACGTTAGTCACATTAGCACAAGGGAGGGATCAGCCGTCACTGGGCACTGCTAGGGGAGGGAGGGGGGAGGGCACATGACAACACAAAGGGCACCTGGTTCATTACCAGGAAGAGTGAGGCCAATTAGAAGCCCAAACTCCAACTGCATGCAGCCTTACCTATGTAGTTAATCCTCACTTGTACCGCACATTCCAATAATAAAATAAATTTTTTTTAAAAGCCTGCCACCTCCTCCCCTCTCCTACTCTATCACCATGTGACCTACCTGTTCCCCCTTCCCCTTCTGCCATGATTGCAAGCTTCCTGAGGCCTCACCAGAAGCAGAGGTTGTCACTATGCTTCTTGTACAGTGAGCCATGATCCAAATAAATCTGTTCTCTGCATAAATTTTTTTAAAAAGAAGAAAAAGAAGACTGATTGCCTCTGGTAGGGTGAGGAGGGAATTTTCAACATTTGTTAAATTTAGACTTTAACTCAATATTTTAACATTTGTTAAAGGAGAAGGGATAGATAAATGAGCCATTGTTATTTATTTTCTGTGTGTTTGGAATAGTCTACAATTAAACACAGATAAATAAATGTTTCTTAAAGACATGAAAAAAGGTCCTACATATAAAAGCCCAGGCATAGACTTTGAAGGTTAAAATAGATGACAAAACGCCTACCTATACCATAAATTGCTTTGTGTATATAAGTGACAGTTATTTAAAACATTTAAAATATGGGTTAAATGTCAAGAATAAACAATACAAAATAGTTTCTACACAAAAAATTTGCATCAATTTATTTAACGGATATTTGATGGACAGAAGAAATTGTTACATGTTGATGATGCCACTGTAGGGAACTGGACCATGGGCTGTGATCGCTAACTTTGAGGCTGACTTACCTTGCAAAAGACTGTCAGAACCAAATTGATCAACAGCCTTTTGTGCTGAGGAGTATGTAGCAGGCATCATACTCCCCCATCATCATTCATTCTGTGGGTCTTTGAACTTCTCTTTGTGTTTGGAACCACAAAATAATTTTTTGATGACTCTCTGTAACCCCAAATTTTTAAGATCTTTTTATTTCCTCCATCTTCACCATACCTCTTGGACACAATGTTGAGTGGTATCACATTTCATACATAATCTTTAATTTTGGACTTCTTTCCACAAGCAGTGCTTGAGACTAACATTTTGCTGATTTCAGCAACCATAAAACCCTCCAACTTTGCCTCACTTGTATTGTTACTTGCCTCAGCAAAAGTTTTTTGTTTTCCACTCATTTTTAGAGAAAAATAGGGACAAAAGGCAATTAGATAATCAAATATTTGCAGAGACCACACACTGCCACGAAAGCATCTTCCTCCCTGGCCCAGTGTAGAAGCTGCCAAGGCTGACTCTGCAGCAGCTGTGGGTGAAGCTCCTCAAACTCTGGGCACCCTGGAGGATGTTGTCCCTTCTCTGTCCTAGGCCCACCCTTCCACCCAACAGTTCCACCATCTTCCTATCAGCAACTGCCTTGAGAATAGATGAGTAGACTAAGAAGTCAAGTTACCCCCAGTATAAGGATATTTGTGACCCCACTCTGGTTAACTGTCTTGTCCTGGCCCCCAGGTTTCAGGCCAGGGTCCACCATGGCAGAGGGACCCCATGGGGGTCATCATTCAAGTCTCACATCCACAAAAGGTCTTAATTTTATCCCTTTGACATATCTCCCCAAAATATACAACATACATCTTTTTATGCATTTTTTAAACATATTTTTTATTTTAAAATTGTGGGGTACAGTTAAGGGTTAGGTATATAAATATGCATTGTGCAGGTACCCTTGTTGATAAGTTGTGCCCCTCTCCTGTCCCCAGACAGATAATGACTACCGTTAATCCCACCTCCCTTCCCCTCCCTGCCCCCCCCCCATGGTTTCCCGCCACTGTCAATCCTTTCCTTAGTATTACGATAGTTGTTCAAGGTCCACTTACGAATAAGAACATGTGATACTCAGATCTTTGTTTCTGTGAGAGTCATATGCATGTTTCAATTTAGTAATGCAAACATTTGAAATACACACCTTTCATAAACATGTTCTGGCATTTCTTCATTTCCCATATTTGGAGCCTCAAAAAATGGAGTGTCCTGGGCCTCTTCTGACCCCTGAGCTGCAGTAGCATTGGGATAACATCTCCCCAGAAGGGACCCTCCTCCCTTTCAGCCAGTAATGTTAACCAATGCCGGAAGCCAGCTTTGTAAATTTCAATGTGCAGGCGTTTCGCTCCCAATTCAGTCTGAGAAACCTGGACTGAGAGCCCCAAAACAAAGCAAACAGCTGATGCTGACAGTATTTTACTAGAAATGAGGATGACAAGGAGGCACAAAGCCTCTCATGCTGTGTGCTCTGAAGCTGACCTTCTGGAAATGGAATGGGATGTCTAACATGAAGCTGAAGAGGTCAGATATTGCCCCAAGAGTAATGGGGAACGGCTGGAGACGGATGGGGGTCAATGGCGTATTTAGTACCATATTTTAGAAAGATCATTGGTGACTAGTGGAGTGTGGGGCTATCGTTCACGTATTTCTAGGTAGAAATTCTAAGTCAAGTCCTCTGGGGAATGTGGCAGGGATCCAAAGTTGGAACTTTGACAAGACAAATGGCTTTTCCCAAGCAAGACGCTTTGTGCAGACACACCACATTTTCCCAGAGAAAGAAAGCAGACTGATCCTGGCCTCCCTCAGGTGGAATGTTTCTTCCCCCTTGGGCTTGACTCAGGTGAGAGTAAGAAAGCTGGGAGCCCTCCCAGGGAGACAGGAGGCAGTTTCTCACTGAGCTACTTGAGGGTCTGATGTCCCCTTTTCTGAGGCAATTTGTTCATTTGCTTCCTCCATCATTTCCTTGTACTGACGCTTGAAGAAGCCAACCTGTGGAAGAGGAAGAAGAAAAAATCAGGAAGTCCACCCAGCAGAAGAGAGGGAAAGAGATGACCGGGAGGGAATGAGGGATCACTATTTCATGTGTTCAAAGCATGCACTAGAAACTTTGTACACATTGTGCAAAAATTCTATGAGCTGGGCAGATTCACCTTCCATTGAAAAATCAAGACCTGGAGTGGAACAGGCACTTGTGATTGAAGAAAAAAAGAATCCATGGTGGTGCCAACATTCAAACCCAAGTCTGTACTTTTATATTATAATTTGATGGCAAGGGTGGAGAAGAAGGGAAAAGAAAGGGAGAGAGACTAGAGAAAGTGTGAGAATCACAGAGGAAGGTGCAAATGGTGGGATGAGTGGGGACTACTGATATCATAAGTGGGAGGGAGTTTCTCACATGAAGTGATCTAGCAAGAATGCGTACCTAGCCTAAAAGTGAGCTCTTTCTTACACTATAGAAAGAGTGCGACCAATGCTGGGTGTCAAGAGTAGGATAAAACCCTCACCTTATATAGTATGGCTGTGATGAGAGCCAGCAGCAGCAGACCTCCCACAGAGCTGCCCACGATGAGGGGGATGGGATTATGGACCTCGTATTTCTCCACTACCGTCTTCGTCTGAAATGGAGGTGACCCCATCAGAAAGTATCGGGTCTCTTGCTGTCCCAGACTCCTCCCAGGTTCCCCAACCTTTAAATCCCTCCCCTTTCCCCCCAGACCTAGCTCCAAGGTGTAAGATGCAGAAGCACCCATGAGCTTAGGAACAACTGTCCTGCCCAGACACCTTCATCCTTTCACCTTCCGGCCTCGCAAACCCCCCACCCAGCATCACAGATTTAAATCAGAAGGCTTCTTACAGCCCAGCCACTGCCAACCACACAGTCACTACCTGGGCTTTCATAAATGCCTCCTGTCCTGGAAACTGGGAATACACAGATCTGTCGAATGTGATTTCAGCCATGCTCACAACCAACACCTTCTTCTGCAGTGTCTGCAAAGGGAGGGGGAACCTGTGAAATTGGTTCTGGGGGAGGCTCAGAGTTCCAGAAATGTCCTGGCTTGAGGATGGGCACAGACGCATCATACCACCTGAATCTGGGGCAGGGACTCTGCCATCGGGCTACACACCTGACTGACCCAGCCGAAACTGAGATTGCCCTTCAGGGTAAAGTCAAGTTCCTCCTGGATGCCAAAAGTGGGAATGTCACAGCGGAACCTCAGGCAGTCAGCAACGGAGCAGTCCTAGGGACAGGGGAGAAGTAGCAGTAGGCTGAGAAAGATGAGTTCGAAGGTAGAAGACAAAATTAAACTGTGTGATTTGAGGGAAGCAGCCACATCTGAAAACAAGAGGGTTGTTCAGCAGGATGGACACGGAACATGGATTCCTGGATTAAATTCCTCTGATATGCCGGGTGTGGGTGGCTCAAGCCTGTAATCCCAGCACTTTGAGAGGCCAAGGCGAGAGGATTGCCTGAGATCAGGGGTTCAAGACCAGCCTGGTGAGACCTCGTCTCTACAATAAATCAAAAAATTAGCCAGGCCTGTAGTTCCAGTTACTTGGAAGGCTGAGGCGGAAGGATCGCCAGAGCCCGGCAGGTCGACGCTGGGGTGGCCGTGAGCGTGCCACTGCACTCCAGCCTGGGCGACGGAGTGAGACTCCAACTCAAAACAAAACAAAACAAAACATAAATTCCTCTGATGTGTGGCTTAAAGTTGGGGACAGCCCAGAGCCCTTCTCACCAGCACAGGGTTCTTCTGAATGTGAGTCAGGAAGTCATACTTTGAGGGAACCATTCTCTCTGAAGAGCACTGAATGGGTGGGTTCTAGGAGAAGACACAGCGAGAACAAGGGTCTCAGTTTGGGATATCAAGGATTCATGAGGGACACTGGGAATCAGCTAAAGGGGGAGCAATACACAGTCCTTGAGTACCTGGGGAGAGGAGACCTCCGCCTCCACCCACACAGCCGCCCCGTTCAGCTCCACAGGCACCCAGAAGTTGATGCTGACAGGCAGGTCCCTCTGTCCCAGGTTGTTCACCTGCACAGAGGGCAGTGAGAGCAGAACCCATGCCACAGCATGCAGCACCCCCTCCCCAATCTCCGGTTCTCAGACCCCTGCCCCAGCCTGAACTCGGAGTCTCCACTCCTTGCCTGATATCTATGCTCGACCACTCCGCTTTCTCCCTCCTCCAAAGCTGAGAAGTTGAGGTACTTGGTGGATTGTTCATGGCTGGAGAGAGAAAAGGCATAGGTGGAGGTGAAGATGCACAGGGGTCTTCAGAGGAGGCTCTGGCTGAAGCACAACAGGGGCCAGTGAGGCTTTGGGGTGTCCTGGAATGAGGTCTGTGGCTGAGTTGTGATAAAGGAGGGTCTAGGGAGCAGGCTGTGCTTCAAGACGGGTACAAGATGCCTGCAGAAAGCCGGGCTCGGTGGCTCAGCCTGTAATCCCACGCTTTGGGAGGCTGAGGTGAGTGAATTGCCTGAGCCCTTGGGTTCGAGACCTGCCTGGGCAACTTGGCGAGACCTCATCTCTACAATAAATCAAAAAATCAGCTGGGCGTGGTAGCGCACACCTGTAATTCTGACTACTCGTAAGGCTGAGGCGGAAGGATCGCCGGAGCCCAGCGGGTCGAGGCTGCGGTGGCCGGGAGCGTACCGCTGCACTCCAGTCTGGGCGACAGAATGAGACTCCAACTCCAAAAAAAAAAAAAAGATGCTTGCAGAAGCTGCCCACAAAGAAGGTTGCCGGGGGGGCGGGGAGAGGGCAGGGGTGCAGTGAACAGAGCTCAGGACCCTGCCACTGACCCACAGGGGAGAAGAGGCCAGGGCCTGCCCCTCCCTACACCTCAGCTTTCCTTTCAGTCCTTTGTGGGCACATAGGATGCTGGGGAGCACGTGGGACACAGCACAGGTTGATGATACTACAGACCAAATACCTACTGAGCTGCCCCTTTCTGGTCCCCCACAAGCCTCCCCAGGGACTCTTCTTTCCTGTTTCCTTGGCTTTTCTGGGTTGGAGGCTTGGAGGTGAGGGAGGGCCCAGCGGCAGACTCTTCACCGGGTCTCAGTTTGACAACACCTTCTGAGGCCCACTCGAGCCCGAGTCTGGAGACCCAGTGGCCAGCCAGGACTCTCGCATGGGTGACTGATCTCACCTCTGTCCCTCACTGCTCCACACTTTGGGTTCCTTTCCTTTTGCAGACTTAGCCCACATTCCAGCCCACCACTTCTACTCTGAAGTTTCATTCCCCCTCTGCCGAGGGACTCCCCAAAAAATGCCTCAGTTTGGCCTCGGGGGGCCCCTCTGAATGCCTCCACCCACAAAGTCACATCTGCAGAGTGTGACTGAGCTGTAGGGTCACACATACAGTGTCGTGCCTGCAGGTCCCCTGCAAGGAGGTGTGAAAACCCCAGTGCCTGCTCTGGTAAGTAAGCCCACGGCACGCACCTGTCTGGGAGCCCCCAGTGTGCAGGTGCAAGTGAGAGTGTAAGACTCTAGGCAGGAAGAGAGCATCTAACAAGGCATACCCCACAGGGGCAGAGGTCTATGTCTGGTTATGATAACCTATGAAAAGGCCTCAATAAATCTTTGTTGAATGTTGAATAAATTTATGGAAAGTAATCACAGCACTGTGCCTGGCATATAGCACATGCTAGAAAGTCATTTGTTGAAAGGAAGTGTCTGCTAAAACACTTGCCTTCTTAGTTTCAAACACCTCATCTAACTCTCCTTGAGCAGCAATTTAAGTCCCTATCTTTTTTTTTTTTTTTTTTTTGAGTTGGGGTCTTATTCTGTCACTCCGGTTGGAGTACAGTGACACAATCATGGCTCACTGCAGCCTCGACCTCCTGGGCTCAGGTGATCCTTTGGCCTCAGCCACCAGATAGCTGGGACTATAGGCACATGCCACCATACCCGGCTAATTTCTTTTTGTAGAGACGAAGTCTCACTATGTTACCCAGGCTGGACTCAAACTCTTGGGCTCAAGCAATCCTCCCGCCTCAGCCTCCCAAAGTGCTGGGATGACAGGTGTGGGCCACCACACCCAGCCAAGTTCCTATCTTTTTATCCAGTTTCTCCCTGAGATATAGTTTGTTCCTTGTGAAGAAGAAATGTCCTGTCCAAATGCCAAGGGTCCCTTTAAGAATTGTTGCTAGCCGGGCTCGGTGGCTCAGCCTGTAATCCCGCGCCTTGGGAGGCTGAGGTGAGTGGATTGCCTGAGCCCGCGGGTTCGAGACCCGCCTGGGCAGGCGAAACCTCATCTCTACATAAATCAAAAAAATTAGCCGGGCATGGTAGCACACGCCTGTAGTTCCGGCTACTCAGAAGGCTGAGGTGGAAGGATCGCCGGAGCCCAGCAGGTCGAGGCTGCGGTGGCCGGAAGCGGCCACTGCACTCCAGTCT
>CAUYQG010273843.1:0-12132 GCA_963574415.1 Tarsius wallacei
GCGCGGCGCGGCCAGCCCCGCGGGCGGCGGGGGCCTGCGCGGCGCGAGTGCGCAGGCGCGCGGCGCCCGAGTCTACCCCGCGGCGGGCGCGCTTCCGCCTTTCCGCCGCCGCCATGGTGAGTGGGCGCGCGCGGGGCGGGCCGGGGGCGCCGAGCCGGGGGCCGAGGCGCGAGCCGGGGGCCGAGGCGCGCGGGGCGACCTCCACGCCCCGCGGGGCGGCCGGCGCGCGGCCCGGGGTCCCGGGGCGCAGGGGGCGGGGCTGCTCGGCGTGACTCGGCGCTTCTGCCGCGCGGCGGGCGGGCGGGCGGGCGGCCTCCTGACCTCCGGGGGCCGGGGGTCTCGGGTGGGCGGCCCGGCTGTCCCCCCGCCCTCCTCGAGAAGGCCAGGGCGAGCCGCGGGCGGGCGGGCTCGGGGCGGGCGGCCTGGCCTCCGGGTCCCGCTGGAAGGCCGGGGTGGCCCTGGCGGGCCTCCCGCCTGCAGCCCCGGCACGTGGGGAGGCCCGGGCGGGAGGCTCGCTCGAGCCCGTCGCGAGACCTTGTCTCCACAAAAAGCAGAGAAAACTGAATTCACAAAGTCAGCACTAGTGGGACTCGGTCGCTCGCGCCTGCAGTCCCAGCACATGGGGAGGCCGAGGCGCAGGATCGCTTGAGCCCGGGAGGTCGGGGCCGCGGTGAGCCGTGGTCCTGCCACCGGGCGACGGAGACCCCGACTCAAAAAAAAGAAAACAACAGAACCCCCAAAAAAGCCACAGCCGATCGGTGGGTGTTTTCCCTTCCGTTTTCGCTTTTTGGGGGAGAGGGGTGGGCTCCAAGTAATCCTTTAAAGTTATTTGTGGCAGTCTTCCTCGAAGACGTCATACATTTTAAGTCGGATCAGAGGAAACTCTCAATTTGGGCAGTTGACGACCTGCCAACAGTGACGACCCTGCGCTTTGAGTCCGTGAATGCGACCGGGAGCGGCCCCTTCTCGCCTGGGGATGGCGCCCAGGCGGAGGCTCAGGTCGAGGGTGGGCGGGATGGAGCTGCAGGGGCTGCCCTCGGTACCTTGGAACGACTTTGGGGGCTCAGAAGGTGCTTTGAAACCTGAGGCGTCAGTTTGCCTGCAAGGAGGGCTGGGTAGTGCTTTTTTGTTTTTTCCCCTTAAATGCTGTGTGCCTTCTACCACGTGTAAGCTGTAAGTTCGCCTGGACTGGTAAGCTTTGATATTCTGTGCTGTTGATTGTCTTGCTTTTTTGAGTAAAAGAAGCACAACAACAAACAGGTAACTCAAGGGTCGATGATGAGCCGGCATGTATTCTGAATCTAAAGTTGATTATTACTACTTTAGCTCTAGAATTACTCTGAGACCTGAAAATTGCCTGAATCTTGACTCGAAATTTTGAATCGGATGTTTTTTTTTGTGGCCAAATGAGGTCAGTACAAAATTCAGATGTGTATCAAATGTATATGCTGTGGGACAGAATATGAAGAGGAAACACTGATCTGGGGGCCACTGCTTGTTTTGAAAGGGCACGCCGCAGAAGGACGTCAGTATCAAGTCAGATGCACCCAGCACCCTGTTGTTGGAGAAACATGCGGACTATATCGCATCCTACGGATCCAAGAAGGATGATTATGTACGTGTGGTTTTCTGTTGCAAAGCTTAAGTGTGTGGACATAGGCCGGAGGTACCTTGGACATCTGAGGGTGGGGGCTTATCAGAATAAGCTCAGCTCTGAGCCAGCGGTAGTGGGAGGGCTTGATAGGCTAAGTAGGGATTTGAGGCACAAAAGCGGTTTCTTTTTTTGTGGTTGAACTAATGCCTTCAAGGTCAATGATGTTTTGGCATGTATTATCTGAACTTGCTGCTGATGTGTAATAACACTTTAGCTCTAGAATTACGCTGAGACCTTGATAAAAGTTTAACCTTAAGGTACTAAATTTCAAAGAATCATTTTCCTCTCTGGGACAATCATCGCAAAAAGTATTGAACCACTTAAGAGGAAATGTTTCCCCTGTGGTTTCCAAGCAACTTCTCTACCTACTTGTGGAGCACGTGGTACTGATGAGTTTTTGAGTTAAGTATGAGGTGGTTCCTACAGCCTTGGGGTTCCCTGCTACTTAGAAGCAGTCATGGGGCAGTTAAGGCCTTGGGGATGGGGCATGGCATGTTTCTGCCTTTTATCCAACTGCCTGTCTTTGGACCCTGAATTAGGGTTGGCAGGAAATTACTAAAGTGTCTCACGTGTTACAAGACCTCTGAGGTAGAAATGGAATGCATTGTTTATGGCAGCGAAAATTGGTTTCTAGGGTCTTCTAATGTTCACGTCTTATTGATAGCCACTGTTTATCTGGGCATAAACGTGTACCTGTGGCATGTCAGGTCATTTTGATTTTCATGTAGTAATACCTTTTGCTAATAGATAGCAGATTTTGTAGAGTCCACGTTAAAAGGGTGTTGCGTGACCAAAATATGGCACTAATCCAAACTGTTAAAAACATAGAAAAGAAGCTTAAAAAGACAGAATAAATCCTCCCCCCAAAACCAAAAAAGGGTATCTAGGCTGGGTGTGGTGGCTCACGCCTGTAATCCCAGCATTTTGGGAGGCTGAGGCAAGAGGATTGCCTGAGTCCAGGGGTTCAAAACCAGCCTGGGAAACTTGGTGAGAGCTCATCTCCACAATACATCAAAAAATTAGCAGAATTGGCCGGGTGTGGTAGTGTGTGCCTGTGGTTCTAGCTACTTGGAAGGCTGAGACAGAAGCGGGCCGAAGCTGTGGTGGCTGTGAGCCTGTCATCGTACTCCAGCCTGGGCGACAGAATGAGACTGACTCAAAAGAATGAGTGTCTAATAAAAATGGTACTGGTTCTCTGAAAGAATGTTCTCCTTGAACTTTACTGTTGGAAATACTTTTTCTGACTTATTTTGCCTCTGGTTGGCTGTCGAGAGAAACAAAAGTCCATTTGTGTTAGTTGTTAGGCATATATGAACTTGTCATGCGTTCCTCAAATATCTTTTTCTTCTGGTTAACAATTGTGTTGTAGATGGTTTCCAACTTTGAGAACCACAAATTTGAACTCAGTACTGATTAGTGATGCCATTGCGGTTTGGAGAAGTAAAAAATAATAGTGTGGCTAGTGAGTTTTGCATTTAATCTCTAACCTGCTATCAATTCAGACTGACACATTTAAGATAATTGTGTATTTTAGGAATACTGTATGTCTGAATATTTGAGAATGAGTGGCATCTATTGGGGTCTGACAGTGATGGATCTCATGGGACAACTTCATCGCATGAATAGAGAAGAAATCCTGACATTTATTAAGTCATGCCAACACGAGTGTGGTGGAATAAGTGCTAGTATTGGACATGATCCTCACCTTTTATACACTCTTAGTGCTGTTCAGGTAAATAAATACTAATTACAATTGAAAAGAGGTAATTGGAACTGTTTTGGGAAGTTGACAGCATCAGAATCCTAGGTCAAAAAGTTTCTTGAGGCTGTCCTACAAGGTCAATGATGTATTGGCATGTATTAGCTGATTCCAGAAGTGATGTGAGTTCTAAAATTACACTGAGACCTTGGAGGGTGACATTTTTATCTTTAGTATATATAAATATTTGAAAATGATTAAATGGAGTTACTTAATTTGATGTTAGTGAAGGTCCCCCCAGTGGTTTAAAGTCTGTTTCTGGTGCTGGGTGGGCACATGTGCCTGTGATCCCAGGCTGAGGCAGGAAGGTGGCTTGAGTCCAAAAATTCATGACCATCATGGGCAACGTAATATATATGAGTACCTTGGAATGCCAAGTCACCATCTGTATAGAAAAATTACAGCTAAAGGTTGGGGTATCTTGATTGCACCTATGATTTTAGTAGATAATAGGGTAGTCTGCATATTTGAGAAAAGCTATACATAGATAGAAGGACATGCTTGACAACTTAGAAGGGAGTTGAGGATAATACTTGAAGGGCTATTTAACTAATACTTGTCTTTGTTGCAGATTCTTACTCTGTATGATAGTATTAATGTTATTGACGTAAATAAAGTTGTGGAGTATGTTCGGAGTCTACAGAGAGAAGATGGGTCTTTTGCTGGAGACATTTGGGGTAATGTCAGACTTAGTCCATGGTTCCCAAATACCAGTATGAAAACGCCCTGGCTTTGCTCGTAAGCAGTCTCTGAGGAGATTTTAAGTTTTCCATCTTTTCAGGTCCCACTAAGCAGCTGGTCTAGCTGGAGTTAAAGGTCTGCTGGAAGTTCCAGCTTGCACTGTGTAGTTATGTCAGCATACAGGAGCACTGGAACAGAGGGGGCCAGTCTAGAAGATCAGGTAGGTGGTTTTTTTGCCCAATGTTTGGTGGCTTTGTAAAGTTTTTAAGCTGCTTTCTGAGAAGGGAAAAATATTCGAAAAACTTTACAAACTTACTGAATATTTGAGTGGAGGGAAGGAATAGAATTTTATTTGATGAATGTAGATAGTGTCTGCTTTAGGGATGAACACAGTGCAGGCCAGAGTGACCAGCTGCTTCATGGGACGTGAAATTCTATTTTTGTAAAGTAGGCAGTTTATTTGCATTGTCATAAATTGACTAGTTCTTTTGGTTCTGTTTCCTTCCCTTTCTGGGCATTGTGTAAGCAACTTAAGACAACTTGCTGTTATTTTTGACAGCAATTTTCTACTTTATTTTTTAGAAGTAAAGGCATTTAACTTCAGATTTAGCGTTCCTTGCTCCTAAAGTAAAGGTTAAACTTGAACTTTTGGAAATGTAATGTGGTAGTCGTGCAGATTTTGTTCTTAGTCACTTGGACTGTGTATTCTGTTCAGAAGCCTTTGGTAACACATGCTTTGATTTGATTCTTTTTTGTTTTAGGAGAAATTGACACAAGATTCTCTTTTTGTGCGGTGGCAACATTGGCTCTATTGGTAAGCTTCCAGTATTTTATTGAAACGGTTTAAGTCCATGAATACTCTGGAATTTAATAGGTGTATTTTTTCTGTTTATAGGGGAAGCTTGATGCTATAAATGTGGAAAAGGCCATTGAATTTGTTTTGTCCTGCATGAACTTTGATGGTGGATTTGGGTGCAGACCAGGTTCTGAATCCCATGCTGGGCAGGTAATTTATTTAGCGCTGATGGAGATTCAATATCTTAATGTGGAAGGATATAACTATCACTGTAATGAAATGGGAAAACTTGTTAGTAGTTCTTGTGTGTTAAATATTAAGTTGACTCTAACGTGGGATGTTGCATAAGAATTGATTAACTGCTAATTGAGGAAGACATTTTTACAATAGTTTGCTATATACATTAGTCAGGATCCCTCTGACCCAAGCAAACATAAGTAGGTTCTTAAGCACAAAATGTTTTTCTTTTCCATTAACTTAATTCACTTGATGAAAACATTGTACCCCCACCTGAGCTAAATAAATGAGTGCCTATTTGCTTGCCAGAGAATGTCATATATATATCTGAATACTTGTGAAATACTTAACCATGGCGAATTTTGATAGTACTGTTTCAATGCAGAGTTGGATTCTGGCAACAGTGTGCTGGGATTTGTTCAGATAATTATGTGATACTTCGTGTTTGAAATTGTCAGATCACTAAGAAAAACAAGATATAAAATGGAGTTTTACTAGCTTGTAGTTTTTCTCACTTTTACTGTCAAGAAATTACTATACACATATACTTTATGTCTGTAATTTTAGATCTATTGTTGCACAGGATTCCTGGCTATTACTAGTCAGTTGCATCAAGTAAATTCTGATTTACTTGGTTGGTGGCTTTGTGAACGACAGTTACCCTCAGGTGGACTCAATGGACGGCCAGAGAAGGTATTGTTTCACTAGCTGTATCCTCTAGCTTCCAAACTTGAGTGCATGCTGCTTTGTCCTGCTCTTCCAGTATTGCAACTTGACCATAACTTGGCCCTCTTCCTGTGTAACTTTTCGGTGATGCTTTCTAAAAAGAGTGCCCTTGGCAGAAGTAGGAGCTCCTCCAGTTGAAGTGCCCATTGGTCCTGGAGTCATTTCCAGACACTCTTGAACAGGAATCTCCACGTCTGTCTATGAGTATAGAGGGATCAGTGACTTTGCCAGATTACTGAGATTTGTAAAAAGTTAGACTATGAGATTTTTGTTTGAAATCTAACTTTTAAGGAAATCCCATACACTTTGATTTGGAAGGAGAGTTCTTAAAATTTTTCTCCACATTATACTCCATCAAAATCAGGTGGACAAATGGTAAGTACTCATCTTTGCAGGACATGTATAGTTATGGCAACTTTATAGTTGCCCTGACTAGCAAATGCAGCCATAGACAGAAACAAATGAGTATGGCTGTGTTCCAGGTAAAATTACTGTTGATAGACACATTTGTAGTTCATAAATGTGCTTGCTCAGTATTTCTGAATAACTTAATGGGTAGGCAAATGCCCACAGTTGATACATCTAGAATGGAGTCTCATAAGAAACCCAGAGAACTGGCAACAGAAAATGACTGGCTGTGAGGAGCACCAGCAGCCTACACTTGTTTGTGTAGTCTAGGGCAGCTGTTGATGTCCCTGTGGATCATTCAGGAACATCATTAAAATGCAGGCTCTTCTTTGGTCTGCATTTCTTTGGCTTGGACCACATTTTGAAGAGCCAGGCTTCAGGTGGTTTTTAAGCAGATGTGTAGCTATTTGGACCGTGCTTGTTGGAAGTATTCTACCTAGATAATGGAACCTGCCTCCTCAGATGTCATGAGCCTCCACCACCAGCTTCCTGGTGAAGGGGCTGAGTGAGGCACTCACTGTAGATAAGAGGTAGGTAGAAATAAAGGATGCTTGCATTGAGTACTGAAATGAAGTCTGAATGCCTGTGGGTTGGAGTTTGGTCTTACTCATTGATTATCTTTAAGCCAAGGGTTTCAAACACTGCCTGTCAGAATATCCCTTGATTTCCTGTCTCCTGCTGTTTGACCAGCAGATTACTTAGGAGTGTGACTTAAGGCACTGTTAAATTGTTTTCAAAACTAGGGAAGTAAAAGGAAATTGTGGCCTCTTTTTCCTCCCAGTTACCAGATGTATGCTATTCATGGTGGGTGTTGGCTTCCCTAAAGATAATTGGAAGACTTCACTGGATTGATAGAGAGAAACTTCGTAGTTTCATCTTAGCGTGTCAAGATGAAGAAACGGGGGGATTTGCAGATAGACCGGGAGATATGGTAAGTATATATCTGAGAAGTTAATGTAAGTTATTTTTTCAGTGCTGCATTAATTCATGGTTGTAGGGATTTCCAGGTCTATAACTGGGTGGTATTCCAAGTTTTGATAAAGCAGTATTTTTTAAATAACATTTTAAAATGTATGAGGGCTACAGAGTAAGCATACATAAATTTTTCATCATCCTGTTGCTATTTCAGGAAACTTAAGCATATACATAGATGACTCCAATAAAAATACTTCTAGGGTGTTTTTAGAAGCTTTCATTTTGCAGTAGTCTATACAGTCTTATTTTTTTTTTAAACAGGTGGATCCTTTTCATACATTATTCGGGATTGCTGGATTGTCACTATTAGGCGAAGAACAGATTAAGGCTGTTAGTCCTGTGTTTTGCATGCCTGAAGAAGTTCTTCAGAGGGTGAATGTGCAGCCGGAGCTGGTGAGCTAGGTGCACTCTAGCAAAAGTTGCACAGTGGAGTCGCCACCTTAACTTTTCTGTAGTTGAAGAACCTAAAAATGATTACTGTTAAATATTTTGTACATTATGTTAAATTAATTTTAATAAATTATATAATTATACATACTGTAAAATAAAGACCTGTATTTTATTTTTTGCTTTAGATTTTCTTCTGAAGTGCTGTTATTCTGACTACAGTTTTTGTTTCTATGTTCATGTATCTGTTATTCATGTCTTCATTACAGCAAACTTGAACTTTTGGGTTCTACTTTGTTCCCCGTGTGTTCTATTAAAATAGTTGACTGTTAACTAATAATATGGATATACCCCATACATGAATTACAAGATGCACAAAATAAATGGCTGTTGATATTTGGAAATAATTTATAGCTTTGAATATGGACTGTGCTTAATTCTTTTTTTGGGGGGGGGGTGACATTTTATAGATTGGAATGGAATTGCCCAAGGAATTCTTGGCCTTTTTTCAGATAAATTGATAGTTGCCATAACACTTTTTGAACCTTTCTTGCAGAAAAAAATAAGTTTAGTTTTGAAAATAAGGTGATTTGACGAACATTTTTTCATGGAAATTCAGATTTCACAAGCATGTTTGCAGTAGCCTGTGCAGTAGTCACTTAGTAAAGAGCCCTTAAGGACTGTAGTCAATGCATTAGGATGAAATGTGCTGTGCAAAAGAGATTTGAGTTTTTGCTTAAGTTACATGAATTCAAAGCTATGTAATTGAATATATATGTGAATTGTTTACATATATAAAAGTTTATATGTGTGGCAGTATCCAGAAATTTTATCCTGTTTAATCTAAGCATCCCCAGTAAGTTTATACTGTCATATTTGAGAAAAGTAATATAAATTTCCTCAAAGCTGGAGTTTAGCAAAGCTTCTAGTCCGCTCTTAACTAATTGGTGTGTGAAGCCACATAGTAGAAATTCAGAGCTGGGCAATGTTGACTAAACTGTCCGGTCTACCCCAGCCTTTCCCTGGTTGCTGCTGTGCACATAGCCCTGTGCATGCTTGTGAGGATACAGCCTTTGTCTTTCTGTTGTGCCTGCTGCAAGACCATCTTTGGGTTGTGCTGAGGTGTGAACTTTAACTGCGGGGGGCCAGGTGGTTCTAAGAACGCAAGCTGGGAGGTGTTTAAGATTACATTTTGCAACTGGGAATGAGAATAATGGGGCCACCAGATCTTTACTGATAGGACCCTGGAAGTTCTGGGCAGCTAACTACTGTACGTTGAAGGGCGCCAATGAGATCAAAATTGAAGGTTCCCCTTGCGGGAGCTGCTGAGAGTGCCGCGCCAGAAGTGAAGGCCGGAAACAGCGCACGTGGGGAGCTGGGCCTATGCGCGCCTGCGCAGTGCCGCTTCAGGTGCAAGGGCGGGAACGTGGGCGTCTGTGAGGAGCTGGGCCTGCGCGCGTCAGCACAGTGCCACGTCGGGCGTGCGGGCCACGCCCTGAACGTGCTATGACTTCGCGCGCCTGCGCAGTGCCCCACCTGGCGTGAGGGTGGGAACGTGCGCGCACGTAGGAGCTGGAGCTGCGCGCGCCCGCGCAGTGCCGCTTCAGGCGCAAGGGCGGGAACGTGAGCCTGTGTGGTAAGCTGAGGCTACATGCGCCTGCGCAGTGCCACGCCGAGTGTGCGGGCGGGAACGTGAGCGCATGTAGGGAGCGGGGACTGGACGCGCCTGCGCAGTGTGGCTGTGCGCGCGCGGTGCAGCTCAGTGCGCAGGCGCGCCGTTCTCCCGCCCTTTTAAGGGGTGCTGCTTCCGCCCTTGGGCTGCGAAGACGCGCCACTCCCGGCGTCTCAGGCCAGGGCGGGTCGGGAGGATGCCGAGGCCTGAGCGCTCGTCGACCTCGCCTTCCGGCCCTGCGACTTCCCCCACGTCGGGAGAGCCTTGCCCCCGGGGCCCGCGCCACGAGGTCGGGCCCCACGAGACGCCTCGCAGCCGCCCCTCGGCCCGGTCCTCGGCGTCCACCGCCCCCGGCACGTCCGGGGCCGCCGGCGACCAAAGCAGCAGCAGCAGCGTCCCGTGTCTCCCGGCCCGCGCGCGGCCCGCCCAAGGCAAGGGGGCACGCCACCGAGCCAGGCCCGCGGCGGGGCTGGGCGGGAGCAGGGTGCCCGGGAGGTCGGGTGGGGCGGGCGCTGCCTCGAGCCCCAGGGCGGCGGTTGCGGGGCGGCGGGCCGAGCCGCCCGGAAGTGACGCGCGACGCGCTGGGCGGGGCGGCCGGGACGGCGGCGTTGGGTGACGTGATGGCTGGGCCGCGGCGGCCCGGCCGGCGAGAGTCTGGGCAGCGGGAGGGCGGCGTCCCTACGTGCTGCGTCGGCCGCTCTCCGGCCCGTCGCAGCCCCCGCGGGTTCGGGCCTTCCCGGGGCTTCTCCTCAGAACTGGTGTCTTGACTGGTCTTCTCTGCGTTGGAATTATTATTATTATTATTTTTTTTTTTTTTTTTTAAGTTGGAGTCTCACTGTCGCCCAGACTGGAGTGCAGCGGCCGCTCCCGGCCACCGCAGCCTCGACCTGCTGGGCTCCGGCCATCCTTCCGCCTCAGCCTTCCAAGCAGCTGGAACTACAGGCGCATGCTACCACGCCCAGCTAGTTTTTTTGATTTATTGTAGAGATGAGGTCTCGCTTGCCCAGGCGGGTCTCGAACCCGCGGGCTCAGGCAGTCCACTCACCTCAGCCTCCCAAGGCACGGGATTACAGGCTGAGCCACCGAGCCCGGCTGCGTTGGAATTATTGACCGGTCTCCTCCGTGTTGGTGTCTTGACTCGTCTCCTCTGTTGAGTCTCTTGACTGGTCTGCTCTGCTGTCGTGATGTCCAGAGGGGCCTTCTCCGCTGTTTTGAGTGTCGTTAGTGGTCTTCTCGTCTGAGTTGACTGTCTGGACTGGCCTTCTCTGTATTGAATGTGTTGACTGGTTTTCTCTCCTGTGTGGTTGTCTTGACTCATCTTCTCTGTGTGGAACATCTTGGTCGGTCTCCTCATCCGGATTAAATGTCTTCACTGGCCTTTTCTCTGTTGGATGCCTTGACTGGCCTTCTGCTCCGTATTCGGTTTTTTGACTGGACTTCTCCTTTGTTTTGAATGAATGTCTTGACTAATCTTGAGGGTTGGATGTCTTGGCCGGTCTTCCCCTCTGTGCTGAATGTCGTGACTGATCTTCTCTGTGTTTATGTCTTGACTGGCCTTCTCTTTTGTGTCGATGTCTTGACTAGTCTTCTTTTCTATATAGAATGTCTTGACTCGTTTTCTCCACTGTTGGGAATGTCTTGACTGCTCTCGCCTCTGTATCGAATGTCTTGACTGGTCTCACCTCTGTATCGAATGTCTTGACTAGTCTTCTCCTCTGCATTGGATGTCTTGACTAGTCTTCTCCTCTTTATTGAATAGCTCACCTGATTTTCTCCTCTGTATTGAATGTCTTGATTGGTCTTCTCCTCTGTATTGATATCTTGACGAGTCTTCTCTGTATGGAATGTCTTAACTGGTCTTCTCTCCTGTGTTGAATGTCTTGAGTTGTCTTCTTTATTGAATATCCTGACTAGTCTTCTCCTCTGTATTGAATATCTTGACTAGTCTTCTCCTCTGTATTGAATGTCTTGACTAGTCTTCTCTGTTTTGAATTTCTTGACTGGTCTCCTCTGTATTGAATGTCTTTACTAGTCTTCTCTATACAGTGTGTTGATTAATCTTCTCTTCTATATTAAACGCTTTGACCAGTTTTCTCTTCTTGAACTCCCTTTACTTTGCTTCCTTCATCCATTTGCCCCCTATTTTTCTCCTACCTTCCAGAGAACTGGTGGCCTCACCTTTGTTAGTCCCCAGTCATTCGAATTCTCTCCCCCCATCCCCAGGCAACTTCTTCCTAGATGTATTTTCACAGCTCACATCTTGTCTACACTCCAGACTCTTATATCAGAGGAATTTCTACTGACAGACCAGTGGATACTTCAGACTCACTGGGTTAATTAAATTTTTGTCTCAGCTGGACTCGGTGGCTCAGCCTGTAATCCCAGTACTTTGGGAGGCCAAGGCAAGTGGATTGCCCGAGCCCACGGGTTTGAGACAACTGGTTGAGACCTCGTCTCTACAATAAATAAAAAATTACCCGGGCATGGTAGTGTGTACCTGTAGTTCCGACTGCTTGGAAGGCTGAGATGGAAGGATTGCCAGAGCCCAGCAGATCAATGCTGGGGTGGCCGTGAGTGTGCCACTGCACTCCAGCCTGGGCAACAGAGTGAGTCTCCAACTCAAAAAAATATATATTCATAGCATGTAGATACATAAATAAGCAAAAAACAATTAAGTATGATCTATAAGGTATAGAATGCTACTAGAGGTATATAGGATGAGTACTGGACCCAGGTCAGTAACTTAGTAGAGATTTTCTGGAGGAAGACATGTATAAGATAGAAGATTTGGTAGATGACAAGGAGTTGGCTTGCAAAGGAGTTGAGAGGTGGGAATA
>CAUYQG010273850.1:0-13236 GCA_963574415.1 Tarsius wallacei
CTCCTGGCCACTGCAGCCTCGCCCTGCTGGGCTCCGGCGATGCTTCCGCCTCAGCCTTCCGAGTAGCCAGAATTACAGGCACGCGCTACCATGCCCAGCTGATTTTTTGATTTATTGTAGAGATGAGGTCTTGCTTGCCCAGGCGGGTCTCGAACCCGCGGGCTCAGGCAATCCACTCACCTCAGCCTCCCAAAGGTGCGGGATTACAGGCTGAGCCACCGAGCCCGGCGCAGGGGATTCTTAATAAGGTTATCAGTGGATTTCTCAGCTGAAAAATTGCAGGTCAGAAGGCTGGTATATTTAAAGTGCTGAAAGAGCAGCAACAACAACAACAACAAAAACCTGCCAACTAAAAATTATCCATCTGGTAAAACTGTCTTTCAAAACTGAGAAAATAAGACATCCCAAGTAAACAAAAGCTGAAAGAGTTCATTACTACTGCATCTTCCCTATAAGAAATCCTAAGGGAATCCTTCAAGTTGAAATGAAAGGATGCTAGGCAGTAACTTGAAGCCATATAAAAATATAAAGCTCATTAGTAAAGGTAAATGCATAGAAAAATTCATATTAATGCAATTTTAGTATGTAACTCTACTTTTTATTTTTCTGCAGGATTTGAGAGACAAATAATTATAATCTATGTAATTGGGTACACAATATACAGAGATATTACTTGTAGCATCAATATCAACGTGAAGGAGAGCAAAGCAGAAAAGGAGCAGAGTTTTTGGATGTGACTAAAGTTATGTTGGTATCAATTTTAAATATATTATTATAATTATAGTATATTATATGTAATCCCCACAAAGAAAATATCTATAGAATATACATAAAAGAAAAGGAGAAGTAGACCCAAGTTTGTCATTTAAAAAAAAATCAGCTAATCACAAAGAGAGACAATAATGGAGGAAAATAAGACCAAAAAAAAAAAGCTCCTATGGACATGCAAAAAACAAATAATAAAATGGTAAAAATAAGTCCTCTCCTATCAGGAATTACTTTAAACTTAAATGGGGAAACTCCTCAATCAAAAGACATAGATTAGTTGAATGGATTAATGAACAGAAACCAACTCTATGCTGTCTGTAACAGACTTACTTTAGATCTAGGGACATTATAAATTGGATATAAAAGAATCGAAAAAAAATTCATGCAAACAGTAACCAAAAGAGAGCAAGGATAGCTATACTAATATAAGACAAAATAAATTTTAAGTCCAAAAGTATGATAAGAGACAAAGAAGGACATTACATAATGATAAAAGGGTCACTTGACACAATTGAAGGGAAAAATAGACAGCTCTAAAATGGTAGTGGGATACTTCAAGCATCTGCTTTTAATTAGGAATAGAACAATCAACATAAGATCAGTAAGGAAAAAGAAACTGTGAACAGCACTGCACACCAATTGGACCTAATACATATGCAGAACACTCCATGCAACCAAAGCAGAATACACATTTTTCTCAAGTGAATATGCAACATTCTTCAAGATTGACCATATTTAGGTCACAAAACTGGCCTTCATAAATTTTAAAAGTTTGTAATCGTATAAAGTATGTTGCAGCAACTTGGATGGATTTAGAGTCTATAATACTCAGTGATCTATCACAGAAACAAAGAACTGAGTATCACATATTCTCACTCATAAGCGGACCCTGAACAATTATCATAATACTACAAGAAAGGGATTGGCAGTAGTGGGAAACTGCCAGGGAAGGTGGGGGTGACACTTCATCAATAAGGGTGCCACATCTCAAACCAGATGAAGTGAGGACCAAAATGAAACCCAAATTTTGCCTGTACAATGACCATTTGTAGACCTAACCCTGAATTGTATCCCACATCTTTAAAATTTTCTTTTTAAACTGATCAGTAGATAATGAAGATGTGGCATGGGATACCATTCAGCCATAAAAAAGAAATAATGCCTTTCGCAGCAGCTTGGGTGGAATTGGAGACCATGATCCAAAGTGAAGTTATGCACTAGCATAGAGCTAAACACTGCACGTTCTCACTTATAAGTGGGAGCTAAACTAATGAACTACAAAGGCACAGAGAATGGTATAATGGACAGTGAAGACTCGGAATGGGGAGGATGAGAAAGGGGATAGGAATTAAATGTGCACAGGTGGGGATAGTGAGTACACTAATAATTAAATGTGCACAGGTGGGGATAGTGAGTACACTAATAGCCCGGACTTCTTCACCTCTATACAATGTATCTATGTAACCAAAAATCATTTGTACCTCCTGAAACTATTGAAACAAAAATAAAAATTCAAAAAGTTTAAAAAAGAGAGAAATAAAGTGAAAGTTAAAATAAATAAACAAAATTGATAAACCTTTTTTAGATTGATTAAGAATAAAAGAGAGAAGACTAAAGTCACTAAAATCAGAAATAATAGTGGGGTAATTACTATGGATTTTACAGAAACAATGAGAATTATATGAGTATTATGAACAATTTTATACCAACAATTTGGATTAAAAAGATAAAGTGGTTCGAGACTCGCCTGGGCAACTTGGCGAGACCTCATCTCTACAATAAATCAAAAAGCAGCCGGGCGTGGTAGTGCGCACCTGTAGTTCCAGCTACTTGGAAGGCTGAGGCGGAAGGATCGCCGGAGCCCAGCAGGTCGAGGCTGCGGTGGTCGGGAGCGGCCACTGCACTCCAGTCTGGGCAACAGAGTGAGACTCCAACTCAAAAAAAAAAAAAGATTAAGTGGGAAAATTTCTATAAATACAGAACTTACCAAGAGTGAATCATAAAAACCTCCCAATGAAGAAAAGTCCAAGATTAAAAGGCTTCACTAGTGAATTTTGCTAATCATATAATGAAGAATCAACACCAATTCTTCTCAAATTCTTCCAAAAATTTGAAGAGGATGTAACACTTTTTAACTAATTCTATGAAGCCAGTATTGCCTTGATAGCAAAGCTATACAATGACACTATAAGAAAGGAATACTACAAATCAGTATCACTTATGAGTATGGATTTTTTAAATCCTCAGCAAAATCCTGGCAAAATGCATTCAAAAATCATATTAATACAATTATATACCACAACCAAGTGGGACTTATTCCTAGAAATCCAGGATGGATCAACATATAAAAAGAAACTAATGTGATATACCACAATAACAGAATGAAGGGGGGAAATCTCACATCATTTGATAAAACTCAGCACGCTTTCATGACAAAAGCCACTCAACAAACTAGAAATAAAAGGATACTACCTCAGTATAGTAAAGGCCATATATGAAAAACCCACAACTAAAATCATACTCAATGGTCAAAGAATCAAAGTTCTTCCTTCAAGATAAGGAATAAGAAAAGACTGTCCGCTTCTGCTACTTATATTCAACATAATACTGGAAGTCCTAGCCAGAAAAATTAGGCAATAAAAATAAATAAAAGGCATCCAAATTGGAAAGGAAGAAATAACATTATCTTCATTTGCAGAAAATATGATTTTATATGTGGAAAACCCTAAAGGTTCCAGGAAAATAAAACAAAACAAAAACCTGTTAGAACAAATAAATGATGTTATGGACTGAATGTCTGTGTTCTGACTTCTCCCCAATTCATATGTCGAAGCACTAACTGCTGGTGTGGCTGTAACTGAAATAAGGAAGCAATTAAGATTAAATGAGTTCAAGGGGTAGGATCCTGATCTGATAAAATTTCTATCTTTCTAAGAAGAAACACCAGAGAGCTTGCTCTCTTTCCATGCACATGCACTGAGGCAAGGTCACGCAAGGATATATCGAGAAGGCAGATGTATTCAAGCCAGGAAGTGTGCCCTCATCAAAAACCAAATCCATTAGAACCTTAATCTTGGACTTTGAGCCTCCAGAGCTTTAAGAAAATTAATTTCTGTTGTGTAAACCACCCAATCTGCTGTATTTTGTTATGGAAGCCTGAACTAATATAAATTCAGCACAGTTGCAAGATAAAAACAACAAACCAAAATCCATTGTGTTCCTATACACTAACAATGAAAAATTTGACAAGGAAATAAAGAAAACAATTCTATTCATAATAGCATCAAAAATAATAAGATATTTAGGAATAAACTTAGCCAATACATTTATGATGTCAATATCATGCAAAATTATTCACAGATTCGATGGGATCTCTGTCAAATTCCCAATGACACTTTTTAAAGAAATGGAAAAATCCATCCTAAAATTACAATGAACTCACAAGGGACCTCAAATTGTCAAAGCAATTTTGAAAAAAAAAAAAATAAAGCTCTAGTTTTCACATTATCTGATTTCTAAACTTATTACAAAGCTACAGCAATCAAACTTGCATAATGTTGGCATAAAGACAAGTCATATCAACCAATGGAATAGAATAGAAAAACATGGTTTAGCTGCATCTAAACTAAATAGCATCTTTGAGAGAAAGAGAACAAGGTATTATCTCCAAGTGCGACATCAATTTTAGCTTTCACTAATCCCCCCACTAGGCACCACTGGACAATGAAAATTGTCACAACTGTATGGGCCAGTCCGGGCTGAGTGGACGACCAGTTAAACTTAGACATCTCAAGGAATCAAGGAGCCATCTACCTCTGTATTTCTTATATGAGAAAAGTAAAATTGTTAATAGCCACTGTTTGGAGTTTTCTGTTATTCACTTGTAAATGCAATGCTTAATGGATACAACCATGGATAGAGTTCTTTGGAGAGGGACATCATTGCCAGGGAAAGAAGAGGTCCACATCTTTTTCTGGGCACTTATTTAGAATGAAATTTCCTAAGGAATGTGGCAGGTCTGTTTGAAAACTGAAGGGAGAAGTTTCAGGTCTAGTTATGGAAAAAGTAAAAGAAATTATTTATTTATTAGAAATTTACATCCCTCTAGGGTACCTTGAAAAACAAATAAACAAACAAGCAAAGAGAATTGCTGGAGTAACAGGTTCTGATAATAGTAGACTGACAATTTGCATAGGGCAGAAGCATTGTGTTCCCTTTATCCTACCTGTCCCTTCATTTCCTTCCTGGAACTAGGCTGTGCATACACAAATGAGAGAATACACACCAGCTGTGACTTTCCTATTCTCTGTGCCCTGCACCTCTGCCCTGATCTCCCAACATCTGCCTCCTAGACAGAAGCCCAGGATCCTGCTACTGATTGGGTCGTGGAATTCTGAGAGCTTATTCAGTATTTAAGAACAATTTCCTACAGGCTGCCACAAAGGGAATGGGACAAGTCAGGGTGAGTGTGAGGGCTGATCCAAACGTCAATATTTCAAATAAGCCCAAGTCAAAGCTAAGAAAGGGTCTGGTCCAAGTCAACAAATATACAGGTCATATACTGCCACTCCTAACCAGCACTCCAATGGTATACAGTCATGTATAATGGTAAGCAATCATGATACTTTTTTCCAATAAGCACTGATAAAGGCACATAATCTTTTCCAACATGGTGGACCAGACAATCATGGAGAATTCATTTGTCAGTACATGAAATGTTACCTATTTGTCACTTTGAAACTTGGGTAGAAAAGGACAATCTGATCGTGAGGCAGTGAGGTGAAAGGTGAGGATCAAGACAAAAGCAAAAAGAGTCAGGTTAGGAGGCTGTTGGTGTCAGAAGCAGAGGTCGTGGTGGCCTGGATGTGGAGATGGAGACAACCTCAGTGGCGGTGTTCTGGAAGTGAGGATGGAGACTATCTCACTGTTACTTAGGGCAGAGAACTGGTAAAATTTAATGACTGATTAGATACTGGGGAAGAGAGTATAGACAGAAGAGAAAGGAGTCAGAGGTGCTGCTGAGGTTTCTGGGTCAAAATATGCTTTACATTTTTAAAAAGTGTTGATCATTTATTGAAAATTAACTCCTTTGGCCAAGCACAGTGGCTCATGCCTATAATCCCAGCACTGTGTGAGACAAGGCACCTGAAGAATGCAGAGCTGAAGACAGAGGCAAGGAGCTGTAATATTGGGGTATGGAGAGAAGAAAGGAAGCACGAAGAAAGGATTATAGGTTTCTAGCCTATTTCTGGCCCAGTTTTTAGGAGTTTAAACATCTCATCCCTGCCTCTAGCCTGCCTTCACTGGACTCTAACCTGTGCCATAGTTTTGTCTTATTTTCTCAAGCCTCTCTGAACCAAGTCCTACACTCTTGCACCCTTGCTATAAGGTTGTTTTATATGTTTGGGGTTTTTTTTAATTTTAAACTTTCCTTGGGGCCTATTGATGTTGATTTCCCATTCTGTTTTCAAGCTCTGGGGCTGACTCTGCCAAGCAGGCTCTGCTCAACTGCTCCTCAATCTGGAGAAGGATGCTTCCCCAAAGCAACTTCAGTTCTCAAGGCTAACCTTGGAACAGTTCTTTTTTATGAGACTTCAGTTATTTGGAGGCTCCCCAAAAGCATCCAAGTTTTTTTATTGTCAGAGAAGCTCCTTAGAGACAGAGCACTGTCCTTTGTTATGCCCCAAAACATCTTCCACAGATGAGTAAACTCTGGTTCTAAGATTAGGTACATGTTTTTTTCACATTTTTCCCCTACTTTCTTAGGATGAACATCATACCCTCCTGGAGCAATTATCGTCTCCTTGCCTAAATTGGCTTGCTTGTTGTCCACCCATTTTGTTCCAGAGTCAGAAATTTATCATCAGTTACAAAGTTGCTTTCACAGGAGGCCTCAGGTCCTTGTTTAACAAATTATCATGGCCTTAGGCTCTACCATCTCGAGATTTCAGAGGTGAATTTGTAGATTTGTCCCTCTGCAATAATAATAATAACATGTGTGTAAACATAGCAGCACATTTATAAAGGATGAATGCCCATGATTTATTTTAATCCTGCCCTGTGAAATAGGTGGATTAGAGATTATTATCTTCATTATCAAAAAGAAAAAACTGTGTTTCAGAGACAGGTTGTGACTTGTTCAAGGCTTCACTGCACGACTATGTATTTCCTAGTGTAATGTTCTTTCTGTTCTGCCATGGGCCTCTGGATTAGAGTAGCTTACATCCACAATGAGATCAGCCTTCTCCTGGCAAGTCTCTTTTTCCAAGGCCGAGGAGTTGGCGGCCTTAGAGCCCATCTGGTCGCCAGTGGATGAAGCTTTCAGTGATTGGCAGCAAGCCGCACCCTCCAGTCCACTCCATTAGGAGAGTTCTGTCTGAACTGCTCGAGGCACACAAAGAACTGGGATATGTAAGTATGCAGCGGAAATCTGCTTTGCATTTGCAGTTTGCTGACTGCAAACCACAAAGTACTGATTTGGGGCTCAAGAGGCCTGAGAATGCTTGATCACACTTACAATCCAAGAAAAGGGCAGAATTTCCAGTGCCAGATTATTGGAAGAAAACAGGAATGATGCATTTAAAACACAGAAACTAAAGAGGTGGAAGCAAATGGGAAAGTGGTTCATTAAAACACATTTTATATCATTTTCCAGATGAAGGAACACTGAGACTCAGAAAGTTGAGATGATCTAGTGTGGATTCTATTATCAATGCTTACCAGTGGAGGGATTTAAACTCAGTTTGTGTGTTCCCAAAGCTGGTATACTCTCCACTGTACCACATTGACGTGCTATGTGCCCACAAAGGAAACTTTCTTTTTCTGATTTACTGCCTTCCTTCCCTTCAGTCAAGGTCTACAGTGTTCAGCTTTCACATTCTCAAGAGAGACTTGGTGAGGAAGAAGCAGAGAGCAGTGGTACAATTATTTTGGTTTGCCTACATGTTTGCTAAGAGATGAGGGCTCCTTCTTCCAGCATGCTTAGAAGGAAAGCAGTTCCCATTGGCTTCTAGCTGCCTTATTTTATATCACTTTTAAATCATTTAATGATAACACACCTGATGCAGATATCCAGAGGAGGAGATTTCCAATAACTTGGCTTTGTAAGTAAAATAAAGAACCACCTAGTCCTGGCAAGTTCATTACCTGAGCATGAGCTGGAGATTGTCCTGTCTTCAACTAAATGTCTGAAGGAGGATATTCTGGCTGGATTCAGAACCTAAGTGGATCACCTATTTGTTTTATGAACTTTAGGTAGTTACTGAAGTCTCTGTTGCTTGAGGAAGAGAAAATGCTGTCCATTATCCCAGTGCAGAGCTATGGTAAAGATCATAGCTCCAGACTATTGGATTCCACCATGTAAGATAAATCCCTATTCTGCTTCTTGGAACTATTGAGTACAGACATACTTGGTGTCTGCTGTCCCTTTTCAAATAGGTTTACACTTAGTTGTTTGATTAAATGTGGTAGTGAGAGAGATGAGTAGGCTAAAATTCAGAGCATCGAAATTCTAACCTTAGTCAAGTATCTTCTCTCTTGGCCTTGGTTTCCACATTATAGCATAAAGAAGTGACTTAACTAGTATTTAGGGGTCTTTTATTTCTAATAGACTTCTTTGGGCTCCCATTATACCCTTATACAGATTTAAGTATTTTTAAACACTTTATTTTAATTTTAAAAAATTATACAAGTATTATAAGTTCACTGTAGAACAGTAAGAAAATGGAAACATCAAAAGAAAAAGAAAAGAAAAAGAAAATTCCAACTCTTAGAGATACACTACTCTTAAAATTGGTCTATCTATCCTTCTAAGCATTTTTAATGTGCATTTATTTATGATTCTATATTTTGCTTGAGTTTTTATTTCTAAAAATATAATCACACCATACATACTATTTTGTAACCTGCTTGTTTCACTTCATGAAACAACATAAATATTGTGCAGAGGTAAGAACTTTATGTTACTCTCTCCTTGTTGGGTGCTTGACACATGAGGAGATATCTTTTACCCCTTTCTTTGCAATATCACTAACTCCATGCTTGCTCCTTCCCAAGAAAGGAGCTCCAAACCCAGAAAAAAAGGGCAGTGGGGGGGAGGTAGCACTTAAAAAGCAGGATCTCTCTATTCACTTTCACTTCCCTTCCTGCATCTAGGCATGTGTGGTTTTCCTCTAAATCTAAAATATCCTCTATATTTACATGTACATCTTCCACATTAAAAAAAAAACTCTCAAAACTCAACAGTAAAAGATTGACTTCCAGCATGACAATGTGAGGAGCTTCACTGACCCGTTCCCCAGTGAAACTGGTGAAAATTATGTTTAAAACAGCCATTTAAAGATGCAGAAATGGTTCCAAAGACAAAGAGCAAATGAAGAAACATATATTTAAGAAAACCTATGAAAATTTAGTAAGAAAGGGAAAAGTCTACAGTATATGAACTAAGACTGTTCTCTTTTATTCTGCTTCCAGCTTAGCAAGGTGAAGACAACTCCAAACTGTTGCAGCCAAAAACACAGGATTTACTATTTCCGTAGCTTCCTTCAAGAGGTCTTTCTACCAAGGAAGAGCAGGATTTCAGCATTTCTCACCTTGCACCCCAGATTCTTGCTACTGACCCTAAATCTGGGGGAGTTCAGTCTGGAAGTGAAGCTCCCTTCTTCTGCCTACACTTCTTGAAGGGAGACTCTATCTTCACCATTATGTGCTGAGATTACTGATGTGCCAATAGCTCTTCTCCCAGCTTGGAACATGGTGTAGGAATGTAACTCAGAAAAATATTTGCCATTGTCCCCAACTCAAGAACTCTAACATAGAATATTTGCCTATGTGGAGAATTAGGCCATAAAAGAGACAACTCTTAATCTGTTCTTTAAAGAACTGACTTCATTTATAGGAATATGGAGAGGTTTAAACCTAAGAGTACTCTCAAAACCAGTGAAGGTTATATTGAAAGAAATTGAGAGGAGATTCATAGATCTAATGAAGACACAGCTTACACTGTAGACTGGCCAGTCTTGAGGCAAGAACTAGGGGATGAGACAACTTGGAGGAGATTTGCTAAGATCAGAACAAATGGCAAGCATTGACTACAGAAACTATTCCATAAAAGGAGCCACCAATAGATTAGATTCATTTGTGGAGGAATTTTATGTTCTGGGAACTATTGTAAACAATAGAGCAACAAAGCAGAAGTTATTGGAACTTAACAGTTGGGTGTGGTCAGGGAAAAGTAGAAGAGAGCCCTACTATTACCATTGTCAACTCCAAGTGACCATGTTACACTCAAAACTGCATATTCCTGAGAAACAGCATCAGAGATTTAACTTTCTGTGGAGGATTGAGGGGAAGTATACATCAATAAAATAACTCAGCCAGTTACTAAAAAAAATAAGCAAGGAAATAACAAGAACAAGCCTGGGGATGGGGAAGGACCAGTACCAGAGTTACTACAGTATATTATCCAAATTATCTAGTTGCCTCCGTCCCAGCATAAAAGATTACAAAGAATGCAAAGAAACAGGAAAGTATGACCCATACACCGAAAAAAAGCAAGCAAAGTAAACTGCCTGTAAGAGTTACCAAATGTCAAATTTAAGAGGATATACTTCAAAGTAGTCATTATAAATATGTTCACAAAACTAAAAGAAAACTTGATTAAAGAAGAAAAGGAAGGTCTGATGACAATGTTGACCAAAAAGATAATACCAATGAATAAATATTTTTTTCAAAATGACTAAATATAAACTCTGTACTTGAAAAGTACAATAACTGAAGTAAAATACTTTCTAGAGGGGATCAATGGTTCATTTGAACCGGCAGGGAAAAAAAATTACCAAACTTGAAAGTAAAATGATAGAGGATACGTAAGATGAAAAATACAGAGAAAAAATATTGAAGGAAAATGGACAGAGCCACAGAGAAATATGGGATAGCATTGAGCACTCCAACATGCACATAATAGAAGTATCAAAAGAAAAAGAGTAAAAAAGATATATTCAAAGAAATACTATCTGAAAACTTCCCCAAATTATTCAGAAAGCTCAGTTAACTCCAAATAAGAAAACTCAGACAGAATCATGAACACATCATAGTGAAAATGCCAAAAATAAAAAAGGCAGAAAAAACGTCTGAAAGCAACAAAAGAAAAATTGCATATCACTTACAAAGGAATGCCAATAAGATTAACAGCTAATGTCTCAACAAAGACAATGGAGGCCAGAAGACAGTGGCATGACATATTCAAAGTGCTCAATCAAAAACACTACCCAGAGGGTTCCGGTAAGATGGTGACAGCATAGATGGAATTGTGAGATTCTCCAAACGTGAGTTCCCATAAAGACTCTTGCTTTCCTTCCCCCACCCCCCTGCCCACAGCCAGCTGCATTGGTCCGAGGCCCAGGCACCCGTGGTCCCACGCAGGGCCCGACATTGCGGCCCCGGCGTGGTAAGTCCCGAGTCTCGGCTCCCTCCCTGGCTATATTGTCTTGCCAAGATCAAGCCACCGGTCACCCAGGGAGGCTCTGGGCACCTGCCCCTCAGAGAAACCGATTCCATTTCTGGCTGAAATACGCTGTGAGCAATCCAGAGCCATTTTCACCACTCACCGCCTGCCTTTTGGAGTTTTAGAGCTCTGCAGCTCTGGGTAAAGGAGCAGCATATCATTAGGAGGTGCTGATTGGAGGCTCTCAGCTCCAGAGGAGGGAACTACCGACCCCCTCCTCCACCCCAGCCCGCTGGTAGTGCCCCAGATACAAAGTCCAGCTGTGTAGCTGATCCCCAGTGCCTCCCACACCACCACAGTCCATCATAGTGGATTGCCCAGGGACCCAAACGAGCGGAGAGAAAGGATCCGTGAAAGTGAAACTGCCACATCAGCCATTCTCCAAGCAGAGACTTGCATTGCTCTGCCCACCTACCAGCAGGCTCCACCTCGGTTCCCAAGGTAACATCGCTAAACAGAAGACAAAGCCCCTCCCCTATGCTGAAGCAGACAAAGGGAACTAAGCCCAACAGATTTCTCAGGCAGCAGGCCAAAAGAAGAAACCCAAGCTGCAGTAAATGTAGCTGTCTGCAATGAAACTAAGGGGAAAGGCCAGAGTGCAGATATGAACAGACTTTAGACACACAGGAAAGATCTCAGAGCTAGTCTGATTTCTTACTTTGACTTTTGATTTTATTACTTTGACTGTTTCACTCATTTCTATTTACTTATTGACTTACACTATCTGTTTGTGTTAGGCAAAATGCATCAAAAGACATGTTTTTTTTGGTCTGCCTTTGTAAACCTACCAGTATTCTTGAGGGAATTTTCCTTGTGTGTTTTTATTCACTTCTCTCCGGCCTTGTGTCTCTTTTTCACCTGTTAGTTGATATATATGTCGGTTTTCCCTCTCACTCTTCTCTCTTTCTAACTTTCTATAGACCCCTCCTCCTCCATTACTGTCCTCTTTTGGACCTCCTTTGATTCCAGGGAACAAACCTACATACCGCTGCACAGAAAGATTGTAAGACGGTGGGAAATAGGTTCCAGTGTGCTCATACACTGGTTGGTGGATACTGGAATCAGCATATAGATTCTGAATAACAGCTTCCCCCTCAATTAAACCTCAAAACGGCAAGAGGTACAGCCCTCAGCCCACATTCCAAACTCAAAAGTGAGCAAAGCCAGAGGACCCTCATAAGAAAGAACAGGAGATTGCACAAGCAAAGCAAAAGCAACCCCACCTTACCTGAAAAACAGAAGTAAGAAGGGGTAGGAAACGAGAAGAGAGAGAGAAATCTACACAAATGGAGAAAAACCAAAAGAAGAATATGGGTCTCTCCCAGACCCCTGGGAGGGCAGACACTGAGAAAACTGACTTCAGAATGCAAACAATGAAGAGCCCACTGACTGGTCTCAAACTACAAATCTATATATCAAGACATTAATGGAGGGTTAGCTTGAACATGAATGGACTAAATGCACCACTGAAAAGACATAGAATGGCAAAATGGATAAAATATCACCAGGCAACAATTTCCACCTCACTAGAAAGGACACTCACAGACTCAAAGTAAGAGGATGGGAAACAAATTTTCAGGTGAATGAAACACAAAAGAAAGAAGGAGTCATGATCTTAATCTCAGACAAAATACCCTTTAAGCTATCAAAAATTTAAAAAGATACAGAAGGCCACTACATAATGATAAAAGGTTCAATCCATCAACAAGAAATATCCATCCTAAACATATATACACCCAACATAGGAGCACCAACTTTCATAAAGCAGCTTCTAGGTAAACTCAAAAAAGATATCGACTCCAACACCATCATAACAGGAAACTTCAATACCCCACTCACAACCCTAGACAGATCATCAGGACAAAAATCAGCAACAAGATCCGAAACCTCTATGTGACTCTTGATCAAATGGACTTAATCGATACCTACAGAACACTTTATCCAAAGACCACAGAATATACATT
>CAUYQG010273852.1:0-13404 GCA_963574415.1 Tarsius wallacei
CCGGCTAATTTTTTGATTTATTGTAGAGATGAGGTCTCGCTTGCCCAGGCGGGTCTCGAACCCACGGGCTCAGGCAATCCACTCACCTCAGCCTCCCAAAGGCGCGGGATTACAGGCTGAGCCACCGAGCCCGGCTTAAAATCTGACACTTTTTTAAGTCCACGCATAGCCTGCCTGTTATTTTATTTACCACTGTGATCCATGCCTCTTTTTTTATGGTGAGTTGTATAATTATTTCTTTATATAGTACAGTGTAATAATAATAAAAATAAAGTGCACAATAAATGTCATATGTTTGAATCATCCTGAAACCACCCCCACTCCCCGGTCCATGGAAAAACCGTCTTCCATGGAAGCGGCACCTGATGCAAAAAAGGTTGGGGACCACTTCTCTATGAGGTCCAGGGATCTGCTGGCAAGATGGTTCACTCACATGACTATTGGCCTGTGATAGCAGATCCTCAACTTGTAGACTTCTTCATAAGGCTGCTTGAGTAGCCCCACAACATGGAGACTAGCTTCCTCCCAAAATAATTAGCCAAGAAAACGCAAGAAGGAAACTCATGTCTCTTATGACCTAGGCTTGACAGTCACAGGACATCCGTATCTTATTATTTAAGTCAGCCTGATTATTGTGGGTCATCTTAGAGACTGGCTACCACGCTGATCTAATCCTGGAGGAAGAATTTCAGCTCATTTTTAGGCTATAGCAGTGACTTTGGGAATAAGTACGCAAATAAATTATATACTTTTGAGAGACAATAAAGCCTTTATCCTGTATTAGACCTCATAAGTAAAGAATATAGGCCAAAAAACTTTGGAGAATGTCACCAATAAAAAACCACATGCAGCATTAGCATGACTTTAGACTTTGCTAGTTAGGATGTTCATATACACATCACACCTAACTTAGATGTAACTTTTGAAAATATGAAAGTCAAACTTGATGTTATCCAAGTGTGATTTTGGAAGTCAGTTATAGTGTAAGTTTTAAAATCTTCATGTTACATATCATTAAGGAAATTCAAAATGAGTTAAACTAGTGTTTTCTAATAGAAATATATGAGAGCTTCAAATGCATGCCACATATGTAATTTTACATTTTCATGAAGAAACGGGTGAAAGTAATTTTAATAGCACATTTTATCGCCCCAGTTTCATGGTTGGAATGTGTCCCTCCCCAAAATTCAGGGGCTGAAACTTCATGGCCAATGTGATGGTATTAAGAGATGGGGGCCCTAAAGAACTGATTAGATCATGAGATCCCCTCCCATTGTGAATAAGGTTAAGACCCTCATAAAAAATATTCCTGCAATGTCTAGCTAACTTTCTCTTCCACCTTCCACCATGTGATGATACAGCTTTCTTCCTCTCCTGGGGTGGCGGCAACAAAGGGTCGTCTTGGAAGCAGACAGGAGCCCTCACCAAATAAGTGAATGTGACTCTCCCTTGATCATTAACTTCCCAGCCTCCAGAACTGTGAGGCAATAAATTTCTGTTTTTTATAAATTACCCAGTTTTAGGTATTTTGCTATATGGATACAAATTGACTAAGACATCCGATATATCCAAACTATTATAATTTAAACAAGTAACCAATATAAAAACATTTATTCTACTAAGTCTAAAATCTAGTGTATATTTTACACTTGCAACACATCTTTTGATTGGACGAGCCACATTTCAAGTGTTCAATAGGCACATGTGATTAGTAGCTACTGAACTTGATAATAAAAATAATTTACTGTATTTACTGAAAAAAAATTATCAATCTAGTCCTGATAAAGAAGCTTGCTCAAACCAAGTTACCAAGAGCCCATGGCTGTCTCACTACTGTGTCTTCTCCAGCACTAGCTTAAACCACAAACTCCAACTGAGGCCCCTCAGTAGACCAGGCTGTATATTGTGATAGCTGAAAAGTTACATGTCCAACCAGCTTCAAGCTCCAACTCATAGCTCATAACTGGTGAATGCATTGTAGTGTTCATATTCTCCCATTGCCCTGAATTAGATAACTTGATCATTTCAGGATTGGTCATTGTGGTTAGTATCACAAGATCTTTTGATTGTATAAGGTAATTAAAATTTCCTAGAATCCAGAAATGGGCTCAAGATTCCCACCCCACATTGTTAAGCACAGGCAAGGAATTGGTTGCCCTGTGCCCCGGCCCCATCCCCCCAAAAAACCAGAGTATTTTTAGCTAGACATAAAGTAAAAAAAGCAGTTGGAAACAGAGGCAAAAGCAAACACATCCCCATGATCTCCTTGCCTATAATAAAGTGTATAGGCAGATGTCTTGAATTCCATCTTTAATTTCCTAACCATGAAAGGAGAAACAAACCGAAGGCCACCACAAGTGCAGGTAGGACCACCTATCTGACTCGTGGCTAGGGTTTATCAATTATTTGTAGCTTAAATGACCTGTGACCCACTTGTAATTCACTAATGCTGTGCCAATGGTCAACTTGAGCTTCTACAGACAGTAGCATCCTAAATCTACAGAATGATAAAGAATGTATTTGAAAATGTACACACTCTTATGTGACATGAAAATAATTTTAAATGGAATATGTAAATGTATGTCCACTCACTAAAAAATTTACTCAGACTTTTGTATTGACATTGAAGTGTTTACTATAACTTTAAAGCTGTTTCTATTTTAATTTTTTTTTAGATTGGGAAATATAGTTTATTTTTTAAATATAGAATACAAAATTCTATTTCTTCCTACTGTGTGAGTATGAAATGGATATTATTGGATTTGGTAGGTCTAACACAATTATTTGAATCAAATTTCAGTTATTTAAGAGACCAAATCAAGTAAAACAAATCCTTACCAAAAACAGATCAGTTTGTACAACATGTTATACTATAGCTGAACCATTTTTTAAAATTATGTACTCATATGGGCAAGAACAAGATGGGGAAATTTTGAAAAAATCAAAAAAAGAATATGCTAAGGTTGAAATATTTGGGGTGGTATTTTTCTTTTAAGAAGGCTTATGTTGATGTTATAACAGCAGTTGTGCAAGTTTTAAAAGAAAATGTGTTTCTAAGATAAATGACTTATAACATATTTTAGCAGCTTGCAGAGTGTTTGAGACTGCAGAAGATGGTAATCACACAGGCAGAGAGAAGAAAGACTCTTTTCCTCCACTCTATTACCATATAATGTCAGTCCCCACCCAGAATATTCTCCAAAAACAGAGTAAACTCATCGAAAGATGTTTGCAGTAAGGAATAGCACAGAAACAACAATAGTATGGGAAAATTGAATTTCTTACAATCTGAAGGAAATAGGAGGTCTTATTCATATATAAATGATTGTTGTTTGCTTGAGCTCCAAATTGATAGCTGAAATGTTCTGCATCCTTTAAATATATCTATGTTTCCAAATTCTTCTTCCTAAAGCAAATTTTCTCTAAACGTGATCAAAAACAAGCAAACAAAGAGATCATCTTTCTATTTCGGCAATAGGGCTAGAGTCTCATCCTGCTAGTAACTCAACTGAAACTTTCCCAAGCAGAACCAAAATAGCTCCCATAAAATTTCAAAAGAGGAGAATCAGGCCCAGATGGTTAAGACTGAAATGTTAAATTAAATATGATGCTGTTACTATGGTCAAGTGAAATGACATATTTGCATTTTTCTGATTCTATTTAAAATTAGACTTTTTAAGAAGTCCATCTGCTTCAAAATATCTTTTCTACTTCCCTGCTAATATATGAAGTTCCCACCCTGAGTCACGCAACTGGGTTCTTTGGAAGGCCCTTGTTAAATAATACATATGTCTGTGGAGTAGATGTCACAGTAATCAAAAAGGACCCAGAACCACATTCACATGAAGTTTGTACTGGATGACCAGGAGACCAAGAGACTAAGCATCTCTTATAGCTCATGATTGGTGGATTTTGGATAGTCTACTTGCATCAGCCTGGAAAGAAGGAAAGAGGAAAATCCTTCTCCACTTTTCATGAGTACTGACTTTCTGGTACTAAAATAACAGCTAGGCTACAAATCTTCCTTCTCATTCTGCTCTGGGTATTTCCTTACTCTATAAAGAATAGCTCTGTGTTATCTAAAGCCTAGCAAGTTCAGTAGGGTCAGTTATAAATGTTGTTTTTTACTTCAGTTATAAATGTTGTTCCCAGTGTATCTGAGTTTCCAAGAATCTTCTCATATCATCTTCTTTATGTAAGGCCAGTCTTTCCATAAGTCTTTCTCAAATCTCAGTTTTTCTTACTCTGTATCTAAATCTTGACCCTCTAGACAAAGATTCCATGTTCACATTCTAGTGTTGCTAATCTAATTGCCCAGGAAATAAACAAGAGTGTTCCTGTTCTTCCTCAACTGAGAAGTGGATGGATGGATATGGATTCAAGTTTCTTCTTTTTTTTCTTCTCCTGTGAATTTCAATGAATAAGATCTCTTGTTGGCCCTAGAGGCAGAGGAGAAAGTGGAAACAAAATGATCCTACCGTAGTCCAGGAGATGACCTCTGTACATAGTGGAGTTCTGATCCAGGATGCACCTGGTCACTTTACCCCTAGGTACACTCCACAGGAGACAGACTCCTGAATGAAATGCCATGCTAGCAATTCTCCTCTCATCTTGATTCCCAACAGGTGAATGGATTGATGACCCATTGAGGTCTAACAGCCAATTCATATCCTGCTTCTTATCTCTGCAGTAATTAAAAGACCAAAGAGAATTACCTTAAATGTTTACAGGCAGGCAGACCAGCCCTAAAAATTACTCCTGCAAAGTGAAAATGAAGAAATCCTTTATGAGAATTAGTAACAGATGACAATCAATTATGTTTGGCAAGCAGAAGTTTGATATTGATAAATATAAGAATCCAATAATATATAGCAGATGTGATGTACTGTCCATCTATCCCTGTCCTCTTTCCCTGGGTATCTATCAGGCCTCACTGCTGCAGAATTTTGACCATGCAAACCAGGACATGTGCATCTGATTGAATTTGGGCTTTTTGTCATATGGTATTGGACCAAACAGCCACTGCTGTGGGTCACTTTTTTTTTTTGAAAGCAGGATTTATTGATAGGACAGAAAAGCTCCCACTACACAACATATCCATGTGACAAACCTTGTACTCCCTAAATCTATACAAATAAAAATTAAAAGTAATTATTATATAGTAGAATTTACCTAACAACTTTATCAAGATATAATTTACATACCTTAAAAAAATCACTCTTTTAAAATGCACATTTCAATGTTTTTAAGCATATTTACAGAGTCTTGCAAACTTCACCATAATCTAATTTTAGAGCATTTTTTTATCCCAAAATGAAACCATGCACCCTTTAACCCTCACTCTCCATTCTCCCTCCACCCAGTCCCTGGCAAACACTCATCTGCCCTCTGCTTCTGTGTATTTGCCTATTCTGGACATTTTATACAAATGGGATCATACAATATGTGATGTTGTGTGACCGGCTTCTTTTACTCAGTATATTTTGGTTTCACCGTATTGTAGGAGGTACCAATACTTTTTTCCTTTTTTATTGCTGGATGTAATTTTTGTTAGTTGTCAATATGTTGTCTGTTAGATTTCAATGCACCCCTCAACATTTTCTGCAATAAACCAGGGCATGTCCTTAAGCACTGCTCCTTTAACATGAGTACCATGTTACGCTTTCTCAGTAGAGGGCGCTGGGGAGATACTGCAAGGGGAAAAACCTCTGACAATTTCCGGTGTAGTTGTTGGCAATTGGGAAGTGTGGATATGACGCCATCCAGGGAAGATGAGTCCGGTTTGCAGCCTCTCACACCTGGACTCAGCTAGAAAGCAGAGTTTGCAGGAGTCTCACACACTGAGTCATTATCCGTCTGCAGGCTCCTCCCACGGCTTGCTCCTTTGAGAACACCTTCTACCCGTTCCAGTGCGCAAACTCCCTTGCAAGCTGGTTGCTGCTCCCCCGTCCCCTCACCTGCACCCTAGAATGTGACCCACAATTTGCCCAGCAACTCCAGACTAACTCCAGCCTGACCGAACCACCAGACGTCGCTACTCTTAGATGGCAGTACCACACCTTTTCCAGGAACGTCTAAATCTTTTCCTGGTTTGTCTTTCTTTGGACTCTGTCCCTGAGCCCTGAAATACCACATGGAGTTTCTATATGTCACTTTTTCATCACTGTTCATAATTCTTTACATTAAACTTCCCCTATTTAACCCACTGCACTGTTTCTATCTCTTGGCTGGACCCAGACTTCTACAGTATTTCACTGTATAGGTATACTACATGCTATTTAACCATGTATCTATTGACGATCATTTGAGTTGTTTCCTTTTGTTTGATTATTAGAAGTAATGCTTTTGTGAACATTCATGTACAAGTTTTTGTGTGCATACGTTTGATTTCTCTAGGGTAGCGACTTAAGAGTTGAAGTGCTGGGTCACATGGTACATTTGTGTTTAACTTTTCATGAAACCGTCCAACTATTGTCCAAAGTGGCTGTACCCATTTGTCCTTTCCATTAGCAATTTATGAGTATCTCAGTTTGTCTGCGACCATATCAACACTTGTTCTGGTCTATGTATTTTGATTATAGCCATTCTAGTATATTTTATGCTATGAATGTAAGATATTGAAACTAAAAATCAAGGTTGAGTAAAAAAAATCAGAATTTTTTCCAGTATTCAAGAGGAAATAGGAAAACTATGTCTATTATTTTGTTCATGTCCTTATCAAAAGCTCAGGAACCAATTCCTTCTGGCTACAATCGTGGTAACATACCCATTCTTGGATGTTGTGATTGTAAGGTAAATGAAGGGAAACACATATTTTTTAAAACAAAAGCAGTAGAAAATTTTATTTCAAGAAAAACTTAATATAAACTTCAATAAAATAATGGGAAGAAAAATTTGAACCAAAACCACAATTTGATTTTGTGTCTTCTTCTATGTAATTCATTCATTCTTTCTTTCTTTCCTTCTTTCTTTCCTTCCTTCTTTCTTTCTTTCTTTCTTTCTTTTTCTGGTGGGATCTTTAATTCAACAGTTGGTTTAAAAACAACATTTAGCCATTATTTTGTAGGCTACACATTTGGGCCCAGCACAACTCCAAGAAACGGAGTAATACTCTGTTTCCGTTTGGAATTCAGAGAATCTCTCTCTCTGACTACAGTACAGATGTCCTGTTTTTGCTCCAGGATGGTTGAAATTTGGGAAGCTCAATCAGGTTCAAATTATGTTCGAATAGCATTTGCATTCTAGTTACAAAGTAAGACTTTGAATTCCCACCCACACTTTCTTGGCTTGAACCACCATCCTCATCAATCTAAAGAAATTTAAATATTTTTAAGTAAGACAGAGAAAAGTTGGGTTGAAAGAGAAAAATTTAGAAACTTTCATGATTAAGTTAGCTCTTAGATGTTTAATTCACAACCTACCACCTAGCCCTTCAAGACTGAAATTCCACTGAGTAAAGTACAAAACTATGAGGTGATCGTAATGAATTACTAAGCATTATATTTTTTTTTTTTTAAATTGAAGCTGTTTGTTTGAATCTTGCAGATTTCTAGCTGGTTTAAATATCAGACACCAAGTCCAGATATAAAAACATAGGAGGTTTTGTAGTGATGGAAACTACTCAATGCACTAATATCTCCTGTTCCACAAAGAGCCACATAGTCTGTGATACTATATTATGCCAATTTTTAAGTCCTTTGGGTTTTAATATGTATGTATGGCACTAATATTTAAAATCTTTTACAATATTATAATTATTGTAAATCTTATATCTATAAGTAAGTTACCATACCTCTACATCAAATTTTTTAAAATATTTTTTATGTAATTAATTTAAAAAAATCTCAAAACAAAATATGTCACATAAATATGATTCTTTTGGATATACTGCTTATTGGATGTATTCATTAAATCTAAAAAATAAGTTAAATATGAAATATGGATTGTTGAAAATACTGCCTTGAAGTACTGATGTGAAAATAATACTATTTATTCTAACTAATTACAAGCATTCACATTATTTATTTTAATACTATTAAAAATTGTAGGTATTGCTGATGAATTTCAATGAAAATATTTTGGTGGGTGTTTTCTAATTATTTTTAACATTAAACATTACAGAGGTTTGAGCAGAAAGTACACTACCTTATTAATGTATGGGACTTTGGTTTTACTACACATTTAAAAAGACAATGTGTATATAATTGGTTAATCCAGTGTGTGTACATTTCAAATAATTATGATTCTAACAGTATGGCCCCAGATGTGTGAATATATTGTTTAAGCAGAAGTAGTTCTTGGAAAGGTGGCAAAGTGATGGAGAAAGGGACACCGGGACCCTATTTCAGTGACACATTTTTACTCAAGGGAGAGTATCTAAAAGCATCATGCTTGCATTTACCTATCTAATGGTTCTCCATTGCTAAATGAGTTAATCAACCAATTTTTATAAAAGCATAAAATGAAAGAGACCTATATATTCTGTGTTTTGCCTTTTGATTCAAATAGCATTATTATTCTAGGAGGCATTCTCAGAGATGGCACATTTCTAGAAGATAACTGACAATATATATCAAATGCCTTACAGATATTCTTTGGTTTGGACTTAGAATTTCTATATCACGGAGTCTGGGCCTATTACATGATAAAAAATGCAGGCCAAGATTTAAATGCAAAGAGATCCTCTACATAAATTTTATAATTAAAAAAGTAAGCCAAGCAAAATATCTATTATACAACTACTTAAATAAATTATGGAAATGATTCTGTTGTTTATATAAAAATTATGCAATTCTACAAAATTAAAAGAGGGGGCACGCATTGCAGTGACTTATCCAAAGTTCAAACGTAATTAATCTAGAGGACATTATTCCAGACAGTTGTTATATGAACACCAGGAGATGCAGATAGACAGTGATACATATAGACATATGTTTTAAGGACTATGTTTTTAAAGTAAACATTAGTAAATGTATTTTTCTTAAATTTAGCTATAGAAAAGAAAACTAAAATGATGTGAAAACCCTTGCTGAACTTCAAATATTTGAGGTTGGAATGTCTAGAATTACAGTAGGGCTGAATCTTTAAAAGTGGGACAGAGTCAACTGCCTAAGTAATGTGCCTCAAGTTCATTTTTCATATATAGCATTTTAAATATGATATTTGGTTTTAAAAAAAGAAAGAAAAAGTACCTTATAAACTACAGTATGTTTCTGGATTAAAATAGAAACTCTGTTGTCTTTCTATCTGCATCATTACCACATTCAGTGCTCTAGGCTCAAACCAACTCAACCTACCCTGTCCTCTCCTCATTCTAGAAAATTGGCTGAAAAAGAGGAGAAATCTAGCCATCCTCATGACATATCTTCCAGATTGAAGGAATAATACAACGCAAAGTTTAACTTTCCCAACTTGAACAAAAGAATACAATCTGCAGTGATCAACTGTCCATCAACCAAAAAGGGAGAGGCCCAAAGTCAAAGAAATGAGCTAGCCTAAGGCAAGTCCTAAAAGGCTGTTTATGGTATCAAAATAATCACTAAAACTTGTATATGATATGAATCATGTCCTACCCCTGAAATCAAGATCAATAACTGTAAACTGAAATTGAGATCAGTAACTATTAATTCTGGTGACTCATTCATATTCATTCATATTTATTGATAAATACAACATTCATAACAATTTATTATGAAAATCGTTGGTGGATAAGACTCTTCTTTAGCAAAAAGATTTATTTTCTGCAGTATAAATTTTAAAGGACCTCACATATTTACAATAAAATAAAGAACAAAGAAATTCGAAGCATTTCTTTTACACTCCAAAATTCTTTTTTTAAATTTTTTTGGTATTTACTCCACATTTTTAAATGTTTTCTTTTATTTTTTAATTGATAAATAATAATTGTACATAGTCGTGGAATACATAGTGCTATCCTCCGAAAAGTGAATTCCAAAATTCTTAAGAAGGACAGGCCGGGCATTGTGCCTCATGCTTATAGCCCCAGAACTTTGTGAGACTGAGGCAGTAGGATCACTTGAGCCCAGGGGACCACAAAGAGTCCAGCCTGGGTGACAAAGTAAGATCTCCTCTCTTAAAAAAAAGAAGAAAGAAGAAGAAGGAGAGGAGAAAAATAAGGAAAAGGACAAATTGAGGATGCTATTTCAAGAGTAACTCTCACTGATTAAGTGGAATACATATATGAAAATGTGAAATTAACACAGGTTATTCCATATATCCATCTATACATAATTAACTAAAAAGAATAAGCTGAGCCATGATTTTTGTTTTTGAGATAAAATTTATGACTTTATTACAATAAAAAATTGAAATATCAACCTCCCCAAAATAATGTTTTAGCATGTCTTGTGCCATTAAATACTCAAATGCCAGTATTCTCAGCTTCCTCCATTATTGCAGTCACTAAATGCCACAGTTGAAACGCAGGTCTCAGAAGAGAGTGATGGGGATAACATGACCCTTCCTTCACTACGTTTTCCCACAATCTAGTATTGTGAAGCAGACTTTAGTGGAAGTTGGGGGATATCTAGAGCTAATTTTGGTGACCATAAATAAATAAATAAACCTTCCCCATAACTGGATGTTAAGTATTACTGTCTATAATAAATATAAATATACACATATACACATATATATATATACTTATATATATGTAAAGTATAGCATCACCACTTTATATCCCAATTCTAGCCATGTGCAATAATCCCAAAGGCTACCTATTTTTTTCTTCAAATTAAGGGGAGAGAGAGACAAAGTGAGAATTAATAAAAAGATAAAAGATGGAAACTAGTGAGAGAGATCTAGAGAGAAAGAGACAGAGAAAACATGAGTCCTAAGTCGTCTCCAAGACCTAACCCTTAGCTCTATATCAAGACAACACTACCCTTACTTGCTTGGCTTGTTCCCACTTTGAAATTGCTGCCTAACTTTTCTAGAAGCAAAATTCATACAGTACAAACTTTCCAAGCATTGCCTTTTATGAAGTCTGAGTTGTTGTCATGCAGGTATTAGGAGAAAGGGTATGGCACCACACCTTCTGAAAACAAACAGAAACATGCTTCCCATCAACTTTCTGCCATGATGGCAATGCGCTATAACCCTGTGCTGTCCAACATGGTAGCCATGGCCTCACAGGGCTATTGAGCACTTGAAATGTGATAAGTGAGACAGAGGAATTGAATTTAAGTTGCCACATGTGGCTAGTGACTGTGGTGTTTACTGAAAAGAACAACTCCAACTGAAATAAATACTCCATGATTAGGTCACTTCAAGGTCTCTTTGTCATTGTGTGGGAAGATTTATCTCCTCAATATTCCTGGTCATTAAACAGATAATTATTAGAAAACAAAAGATCACAAGTAGATACACATACACACACACGTGCATGCTTTCCAGGGATCAACAAATTAATGCTATCTAAATTCATGGTCAGGAACAGAAATTGTATTGTAACTTCGGAATAACCCACTACCCACTAAAAAAGCATTGTCAGGGTTTTAAGGCTTTTCTTTTGTTTCCCATCCCAAGTCTCTACCCCAACCAATGCTTAAGAAATCAACCCACTCCCATGCATTTTCAAATAACCCACCTTTTGTTCAAAAAGTCATTAAACTCAATAAAACTTTGCATTTACTCATCCTCTTTACTCTGTGTGAATTTAAATTCTTGAACTAAGCTAAGCAAGTTTTATATGCCTTTACTATTTACCTCCAGTCAGAGCAGAATTCCAGAATTTAGGCATTTGTTCAGAAACAAGGATACATTTAAAAGAAAATGTCTTTTTTATTGTTGTTTTGAGACAGGGTCTCACTTTGTTGCCCAGGCTGGAGTGCAATGGTGCGATCACAGATCACTGTAGCCTTGAGCTCCTGAATGCAAGTGATCCTCCTGCCTCATCCTCCCGAGTAGCTGGAACTACAGGTGTGCACGACCACGCCCAGCTAATTTTTTTATTTTTTTGTAGAGACAAGGCGTCACCATGTTGCCCAGACTGGTCTTGACCTCTTGGCCTCAAGCTATCCTCCTGCTTTAGCCTCCCAAAGTGTTGGAGTTACAGGCATAAGTCACTGCACCTGGCCAAAGAAGAAAATGTTTTGATCATACAAAGACCAAGTCATTAGCTATCGTTTAATGGCATTGCAAATATTTTAAGGTAGAATAAACTGAAACAAAATGTCCCAAGTATGAAAAGAAAAAAAAACCAGAATAATTGTTTTTCTCTGCACAAGGGCCAAGCTGCTAATTCCCTTAGCAATTGTGATATTTTGTCAAAAGATAATAGGACTTATTTGCATAGTATGCATATTCAATGTAAAATAAAATCAAATACCATGATTACATGTCAAATTTAAAAGAAAACTATAGCCTTTTAAAACTATACAATAGATAAGGGGTGAGTAATTTTAAAAAGAAGTAAACGTTTTAGTCTTTGTGTACTCTATAGTCTTGGTCATAACTACTCAATTCTGCTTTTTAAAAAAAAATTATTTTAAAGATGTGGGGCATAATTCAGAGTAAGGTATATAATTGGTTATTGTACAGGTAAAGTTTGAGCTTCACTTTGGTCCCCACTTCACCTGGTTTGAGATCAGTTACCTTTATTGATGAAGTGCCCCCCCAACCTCTCCTGGTAGTTTCCCACTAAAGCCAACCCCTTTCTTATAGTATTATGAGAATTGTTCAGGATCCGCTTGTGAATGAGAACATGTGGTACTCAGTTTTTTGTTTCTGTGATATATCAATCAGTATTACAGACTCTAAGTCCATCCAAGTTGCTGCAAAGTTCATAATTTTGTCATTCTTTATGGCTGCATAATAGTCCATCGTGTATATGTACCACATTTTTTTATCCAGTTCACTTTCGATGGGCAGCACCATTATTCTATGTTTTTGCTATTGTGAATAATGCAGCAATAAACATGCATGTGCAGATACCTTTTTCATAGAGTGATTTGAATTCCTCCGGGTATATTCCCGGAAGGGGGATTGCTGGATCGTATGGAAGGTCGATTTTTAGATCTTTTAGGAATCACCACACTGTTTTCCACAGAGGTTGTACTACTTTACACTCCCACCAACAGTGGAGAAGTGCTCCCATTTCCCTGCATCCTCTCCAGCATCTGTTGTTTTTTGAGTTAGTGATGATGGCCATCCTGACTTGAGTTAGGTGGTATCTCAGTGTGGTTTTAATTTGCACTTCTTTGATAATTAGTGAGGTTGAGCAGTTTTCATAATCTGTTGGCTCTCATATGTCTTCTTTTGAGAAGTGTCTATTCATATCTTTTGCCCACTTTGTGGGGCTGTTTGTTTTTTGATAGATGATTTTTAAGAGTAATTTGGCATTTATTTAAAAGATGACTTTTTTAATTAAAATTGTTTATTAAA
>CAUYQG010273863.1:0-21848 GCA_963574415.1 Tarsius wallacei
ACTCACCTCAGCCTCCCAAGGCATGGGATTACAGGCTGAGCCACCGAGCCTGGCATCTTTTTTTTTTTTAAGTGGGAATCTCATGGGAGTCTCACTCGGTCACCTTGGCTGGAGTGCCGTGGCACACGGCCACCGCATCTCGACTTGCTGGGCTCAGGTGATCCTTCTGCCTCAGCCTTCCAAGTAGCTGGGACTACAGGCGCATGCCACCACACCCAGCTAATTTTTTGATTTATGGTAGAGACAAAGTCTCACCAAGTTGCCCAGGCTGATGTTGAACCTGTGGGCTCAGGCGATCCTCTCTCCTTCACCTCACAAAGTGCTGGGGATTACAGGGGTGAGCCACCACACCTGACCTGTTTGGTATTTTTTTGGGAGAAAGAGAGAGTGCTTATTTTAGGTTTCAGCTAACAAAGATAGTCCATCTTCAAAAGTACAAAAAAGAAACCTGGTTGGTTTTTTTTTTTAATTTTAATAACCAAGACTCAGATTAAGAAAAAAATTGCCTGGCCGGGCTCGGTGGTTCAGCCTGTAATCCCATGCCTTGGGAGGCCGAGGTGAGTGAATTGCCTGAGCCCGCGGGTTCGCGACCCGCCTGGGCAACTTGGCAAGACCTCATGTCTACAATAAATCAAAAAATAAAAAATAAAATTGCCATGGAGAGGGTTGAAAGAGAATTTAAATCTACATGGAAATAATTCATCTAAATTGATGATAAATGCAAAATTCCAACACATGATGAGGTAAAGACAGAAAGTAATAATTCTCATAAGGATTTATAAGTGATAATAAATTATAACATTAAAATATTTCTTAACTTTTTTGATAATCAAAGAAATACATATCAGGCGGGCATGGTGGCTCACGCCTGTAATCCCAGCACTTTGAAAGGCAGAGGTGAGAGGATTGCCTGAGCCCAGGGGTTCGAGACCGGCCTGGGCAACTTGGTGAGGCCTCATCTCTACGATAAATCAAAAAATAAGCCAGATGTGGTAGAGCATGCCTGTAGTTCCAGCTACTTGGAAGGCTGAGGCGGAAGGATTGCCTGTGCAGAGCAGATGGAGGCTGCGGTGGCCATGAGTGTGTCACGCACACCAGCACTCCAGCCTAACCAAATGTGGTGGTGCGTGCCCCTATAGTTCCAGCTACTTGTAAGGCTGAGGTAGAAGGATCCCCTGAGTCAAGCAGGTCGAGGCTGTGGTAGTTGCGAGTGTGCCACTGCACTCCAGCCCCGGCAACAGAGTGAGATTCCAACTCAAAAGAAAAAATAGAAAAAAAAGGAATGCCTATCAGACTCATAAAGCATCACTTAATTAAATTAACAAAAATTAAAACATGCCATTACTTTTAAGGGGTGAAATGCTAGTAGAATAGTTTTCTTGTTTTTTGCTTTTAGATTAGAAAATATAGTTTATTTAAAAACTAAATTAGAAAGAGAGAAAAAGAGGAGATTCACCCTCCCCCCACAAAGGTAGGAGAAGGGGTCAAAGTTTAAGAAAACATGGTCTGGGTATAGCTCAAAGAGCACATAACCATAACAGCAAGGCAATGAAGAGAACAGTTTTATATAATGCTGGTAACATTTTTATTGATTTGACTCTAAGTTGGTCTGGAAAGCATTTTGATAAGCAACTTATACTAAGGATTTATTTATCTTAAGGTTATTCAAATGGAAAAAAAAAAAAACACAATCTGCAGCCTTATCCAAAAGGGAAAAAGTTAATGAAATGAAAGCGCCAATAGTGAGTAAATGGTTACATAAGGTATCAGTCTGAGGCAATATTAACCAAAATGATAATTATTAAATTTACGTCGCAACATACAAATGTGTCTCATAAACGCTAAGTGAGAAAAGGAGCTACACCATTGAAAATACATAATCACAAGTCATGTACAAAATGAGTACACACGGGGGAAATTGAAAGAGAACACAAAAAATAAAAGCAGCTGGTGTCTAAAGAAAATGGAATTATTTTTGCATGTCCCAATAATGCAGTTATAAACATCTTATGCAATTTTTTTAATCATGGGGAAAAGCCAGAAAGAACTTTTATATTATAAATCAGGAGGATATATATTTGAAAACATGAAATCTGAATATGGAAATTTCAGCTAACCAATAGCTCATAGTAGAAGCTATAGGATAAAAAGGTCACTTCTTCTCTGGTTCTTATTCAAAGATAATTGCTTGTACTGAAAGACACTTAGGGCCGGACATGGTGGCTCATACCTGTAATCCCAGCACTTTGGGAGGCAGAGGTGAGAGTATTGCCTGAGCTCACAGGCTCAAGACCAGTCTGAGCAACACGGTCGAGCCCTCGTCTCTACAATAAATCATGAAATTAGCCAGGTATGGTGGTGCACGCCTGTAGTTCCAGTTACTTGGAAGGCTGACGCAGAAGGATTGCCTGAGCCCAGCAGGTCGAGGCTGCAGTGGCCGTGAGTGTGCCACTGCACTCCAGCCTGGGCAACAAAGTGACTCAAAAAAAAGTTGCTTAGGACATTTCAAATTGCTGTAGACCAAAGGGAAAAAACAGTGAAGACTCTCAAAGAGTGGCCAAGGGCGGTGGCTCACGTCTATATTCCCAGCACTTTGGGAAGCCAAGGTGAGAGGATTGCCTGAGTCCATAGGTTCAAGACCAGCCTGGGCAACTTGGTGAGACCTCATCGCTACAATAAATAAAAAAATTAGCCGGGTGTGGTGGCGCGCGCCTGTAGTTCCAACTACTTGGAAGGTTGAGGTGGAAGGATGACCTGAGCCCAGCATGTCCAGGCTGTGCTGTGGTGGCCGTGAGTGGGCCACTGCACTCCAGCCTGAGTGACAGGGTGAGACACCTTTGCCTAAAAAAAAAAAAGAAAAAGAAAAAGAAAACCTCAAAGAAAAACCAGTAGAGTTTCCTTTATGGCTGGAGTCCAGTGATGTGCTCATGACTATGGCAGCCTCTACCTGCTGGGCTCAGGCGATCCTTCTGCCTCAGCCTTCTAAGTATTAATAGCTGGAACTACAGGTGCACGCCACCATGCCTGGCTAATTTTTTGATTTATTGTCGAGATGAGGTCTTGTCAAGTTGCCCAGACTAACCTCAAAACCCTGAGCTCAGGCAATCCTCTCACATCTGCCTCCCAAAGTGCTGGTATTTAAGGTGTGAGCCGCTGTGCCCAGCTGGTATCTTTTTTATTATTATTATTATTATTGTTATTTTTGAGTTGGAGTCTTACTCTGTCGGTCAGACTGGAATGCAGTGGCATGCTCAGGGCCACCGCAGCCTCCACCCGCTGGGTTCAGGCTATCCTTCCGCCTCTGCCTCCCAAGTAGTTAGAACTATAGGCACACGCCACCCCACCTGGCTAATTTTTTGATTGATTGTAGAGACCAGGTCTCACCAAGTTGCCCAGGCTGGTCTTGAATTCCTGGACTCAGGCAATCCCCTCACCTTGGCCTCCCAAAGTGCTGGGGTTACAGGCTTGAGCCACCGTGCCTGGCTATATTATTATTTTTTAATTAGGAAAGCTTGCAAATGGGATATTTGGTTTGCTTAAATGCATTTACTTGCTTTAGTCTTTTTGGCTTTTATTGCCCTTAGGTGTATCTGCCAGTTCGTGATAGCGCTAATGCGTTTCACAGTTTCTGTAAGAGCTTCCACACATGCTCTTTCATTTGAGTCTCATCCTCTCCACAGACTGGTGAGATGGGCAGCACTGTTGTAGTCTTCTGGACGTACAGGTGAGACTCTGAGGTCAGACTCAGAGGTCAAGGAGCCAAGTGTCAGGTCACGTGACCTGCCAGTGGCAGAGTTGGGTGTAGAACCCAGGTTTTCTGGTTCTGGATAGAATGTCATCCACTTGATCATGTTCCAAGTACACAGAGTAAAAGACAAGGGTATTTTTCTTGTCCCCCACTTATTAGACTGGTCATTTGTTTTGTGTGATAAGTGTTTCTCTCTTTTTGTTTGAGTTGGAGTCTTACTCTGCTGCCCAGGCTGGAGTGCAGTGGCACGCTCACGGCCACCACAGCCTCCACCTGCTTGGCTCAGGCAATCCTTCCGCCTCAGCCTTCCAAGTAGCTGGAACTACAGGCGCTCACCACCACGCCTGGGTAATTTTTTTTTGGGGGGGGGGATTTATTGTAGAGATGAGGTCTCGCCAAGTTGCCCAGGCTGTTCTCAAACTCGTGGGCTCAGGCAATTCCTCTCACCTCGACCTCCCAAAGTGCTGAGATTATAGGCGTGAGCCACCGTGCCTGGCCGATAAGCGTTTCTCAAGGATAATATGGTTGAAAATTTGTCGAAGAACAAGGACTATTGTGGGTGATACACTTAGACATCACCAGTCCCCCTCACCTCCACACCATAACACATCATGTCAAGAGCAGAAAACTGGGGAAAAAGAGCAATCTGAAGGACTGTTATTTTAATCCCTATAAACCTTCATAGAACTTTTTTGAATATAAATGAAAAGAAATGGGAAATCCATAAAACCATCTGGTCAATTTATGTATATTTTTATAGTATCTTTTTAAGAAAGATCAGAAAAAGTCAAGACAACAGGAAAGTAAGTCAATATGGAAACGATTCCTCTGCTGACCATTCCACCCCCAAGCTTCCTGGGCTTCAAAAGAACAGCTCAACAATTTTGAGAAGAAACATAAAGGTAACAACACACCTTCCTGAGCTCTGGTAGCCTAGCAGATGGAGATAAGGGAACTGAAATGCTGACCAAGTGGCAGCGGACAGACTCCATTCCAGAATCCGGTGAAGTCTGCTTGATATAAAGTGCCCTCTATTATTGTCTTTTGTAATTTGCTGAGGAGGAGGAAGAGGCAGTGGCCTTATATTTAATCATGTCAACGACTCAGTGTTAATTCTTCTGTTTTAGTAACATGGTTAATAATTTCTCCAAGCTTCATGGCTCCTTCCCGAGGACTCTGACTTCACTAGGCCTTAAAAACAGCACACAGTGCATTGGCTTCGGCGTTCGGTCGCTGACTAAGCACCTTTCAAGCTGCCTTCAAGGGAAAGACAGACAGCGGAGTCTGAGGAAATTCTCACTCAGCCAAATCTATCCCATATGAGAGGGCAAACTTAATGAGATTCAGTCCTTGGCAAGTGGTGACTCTGGAATGCGCGTGATTTACAGCTAGCACGGGCTGCGACGCCTTCTGTCCTAGTCTCTCCCCTTTCCATTTAAAAAAAAAAAAAATTTGTAGCTGGGTACGGTGGCTCACGCCTGTAATCCCAGCACTTTGGGAAGCGGAGGTGAAAGGATTGCCTGAGTCCAGGGGTTCGAGACCAGCCTGGGCAACTTGGCCAGACCTTGTCTCTACAATAAATACAAAAATTAACTGCGCACAGTGGTGTGTGCCTGTGGTTCCAGCTACCTGGAAGGCTGAGGTGGAAGGGCCTGACCCTGGCTGCGGTGGCCGTGAGCATGCCACTGCACTCCAGCCTGGGCAAAAGAGTGAGAATCTTACTTAAAAAAAAAAAAAAAATAGCATGAGCAAAATCTCAATTTTAGCTAATAAAGACAGAGAGGAAAGAAAAAAGAATAAATGGACATGTCCACCAATAAATGTCTCCCAGGGCAGAGCAGACTAATTGACAGGTAAAAGGATAATCAAGTGCTGAGGGAACATAAATGATGTGTATTTTCCATCTGCCTTCAAGCATCTTTCTTTGGAGCGATGGGACGGTCCCACATGTGCGATGATGCCTGGCTTCCTACCCATAGGGTAGGGTTGTAACTATTCACTGTCTATAAGTGAGGCTGCTAGTGGGTATAGCGTTTTTCCTAAACCAAAGAGCAATATATTAATATGGTATTGAAAAATTCAAACAATATAACAAAGCTAAAGTCCGTCTTGACTAATCTCCCCTACGTCCCTAGTTAATTCTAATCCCTGGAGGGTGGTAATCACCATTTCATTTTGATGTATATACTTCCAGATTTTTTCTTTCAGCCTGTCTCACTTTTGTCACCAAGGTTGGAGTACAGGAGTGTGATCAAAGCTCACTGCAGCCTCAAACTCCTGGGCTCCAAAAATCCTCCCACCTCAGCCTCCTGCGTATATCTGGGACTAAGGTGCATGCCACCATGCCCAGTCGATTTTTTTTAATTGGAGTCTTACTCTGTCACTCAGGCTGGAGTGCAGTGGCACACTCACAGCCACCGCAGCCTTGACCTGCTGGGCGCAGGTGATCCTTCCGCCTCAGCCTCCCAAGTAGCTGGAACTACAGGTGTGTACCACCACGCCCAGCTAATTTTTTGATTTATTGTAGAGAGGAGGTCTCACCAAGTTGCCCAGGCTGGTCTCGAGTCCCTGGACTCAGGCAATCCTCTCGCCTCAGCCTCTCAAAGTGCTGGTATTACAGGCATGAGCCACCGCACCCGGCCAGCATGCATTATTTAATAACAGCTTACACACTCCATGTTATCATCTTTTCCATCTCATTTCCGGAAAGATCTGTTTAATTTATAAGCAGTTCATGTTAGACAGCACTCCTGATGACATCACAATAATGCTATTCTTCTGGGTGATTTATTGGCAATATGAATACCCTGGTTTCTTCCATGGGAAAAACAAGTTTAAAGGCCACTAACCAGACTATTGGCAAGGCCTGCCACAAACCAAGTGCTGTGTAACTCTTAGTGATTTGTGGCCATTAAAGGTAGCATTTAGAATATGCTATTTCTAAATTTGGAAAAAAAACCTTCACAATTAATTCATGAAGGGCTTTCACTTTGTCGTCGTCGTCTTTTTTTTTTGGTTGGAGTCTCATTCTGTCGCTCAGGCTGGAGTGCAGTGGCATGCTCATGGCCACCACAGCCTCGACCTTTTGGGCTCAGGCAGTCCTTCCACCTCAGTCTTCCCAGGAACTGGAATTACAGGTGTGAGGCATCATGCCCAGCTTGTTTTCTCGTTTTTAAAAAAAAACATTCTCGCTAGCCGGGCTCGGTGGCTCAGCCTGTAATCCCGCGCCTTTGGGAGGCTGAGGTGAGTGGATTGCCTGAGCCTGCGGGTTCGAGACCCGCCTGGGTAAGCGAGACCTCATCTCTACAATAAATCAAAAAATTAGCCGGGCGTGGTAGCACGCGCCTGTAGTTCCAGCTACTTGGAAGGCTGAGGCGGAAGGATCGCCGGAGCCCAGCAGGTCGAGGCTGCGGTGTCCGGTCTGGGCGACAGAGTGAGACTCCAGCTCAAAAGAAAAAAAAAAAAAAAAATTCTCACCTCATTTTCTAGATTTTATCTTTACACATCAAATACAGAGTTTATTTTCATTTGCAGGTCATCAAATTCCATCCATAGTATTTCAGACTAAAAAGAGCTTGAGAAGTAATTTGCTTACTCAGGTCTGTCATATGGTGCCTGAGAGAGATTGTGACTTGCCTAAGTTTATCCATTGTCCTCTGGCAGAGCTGGCACTAGAACACGGGTTGCCTGACTCCAGTATACAACACATAAGTTTACATTTGCACAAGATTTTTAAAAATCCCATCTTATCTGCAATCTGCTAAAAAATTTCCAGAAAGAAACTTGACGGCAAGCATGTATTACCTCAATTTTTCTAGGAGGAAACATTGAGCGAGAGGTCAGAATTAATGATTTGCCTAAAATAATCCTCATCAGGTGATGTCAGGAGAACAACGTGGGGTCTTAGCTCACAGGCCTCTGCACCTCCGGTCTCTCCTTCTCACCACACAACTCCACTTTTAAAAGCACAGTGTTGCTTTTTCAAGGAATGATTTCATCATTTAGTCCCTGCAGGAGCACAACATAAAGATTTGTTTTTTTAATTGTTAAAATATGTGTCTTCTTGAGTTGTGGTGACCTTAAGGAAAAACCAGCAACATCTCAGAACCAGGTAATCCATTGTAAATTGGATTTACCTGTTATCCTAGGTAAAGTAAAAGGATGAATCACAACGTTGCATTAGATTCCTTCCCTTTGTTTATTGTTTCCTCTTGTGTGGAATTTCAGCTATTCATTGATCTATCTTCACTCCTAAGAACACAGAGGGGACCCTCAAGTAAACATTTAGCACTAGGCATTTGTGACCTGCATAAGATGCACCCAGCCCTCTCTCGGCATCTAGGTCATAAATAGTTCTTTAGGCACTAAGAAATTGGCAAACCATTTTAGACTACAAACTATGCCACAAGTCTTTGTCCATAAAAGTTTTATTCGGACACAGCCAGGCCCATTCATTTACAAATTATCCATCAATGACTGCTTTCCCCACAAGGGCAGAGCTAAACAGAAGTGAAGAGATTGTATTTTAGGCAAAGCCTAAAATATCTGCTATCTGGCCCTTTATGTAAAAAGTTGGCCAACCCTTGCATTTAGCATCTGTGTATTGTCTTTTATGGCAAACTTAGAGTTGAGCTAGCATCTGACTCAAAATCAAATGCACTATGACAAGTGTTCATAGATCAGCAAAGTGCTAACACAATCATGGAGGTCTAATAGAGTATTACAGCTACACAAGCTTAGCTAATATGTAAATCAGCAAACATAAGTAATAATGATTTATGCTTGCATGATACTCTATAGATAATGAAATGTTTCATATCTATCTCATTTCATTTTTCCAATAAACCTAGAAACCTAGACAGGTAAGTATTTCTTTTCCACAAAGAAACAGATACAGAGACATTGCATGATATTCCAGAGTTCAAGGGAACTCAGATTCAACGTTTTCGATCTTTTCTTTTAGCAGCTAAAATGATTCCTTTATCTCTGGAAAATGTTTACCTTGCTAAAATAAAAAAGAAGTGGGGAGAGAGTGGTTGTTAACATTTGTCATCTTATGATGCATTGACTTGAAATAATATACTGGAAGATCACTAATAATCGCATGTTCTATCTTTTTTTTTTTTTTTTTTTTTTGAGCTGGAGTCTCACTGTGTCACCCAGGCTAGAGTGTAGTGCTCATGGGACCGTAGCCTCAGCCTACTGGGCTCCAGCCATCCTCCTTCCGCCTTAGCCTTCCAAATAGCTGGAATTACAGGCACGCGCCATTACACCCGGCTAATTTTTTATTTATTGTAGAGATGAGGTCTTGCCAAGTTGCCAAGGCTAGTCTCGAACCTGTGGGCTTAGGCAGTCCTCTCACCTCTGCCTCCCAAAGTGCTGGGATTACAGGCATGAGCCACTGCACCTAACTGATTTTTGAAATCTTAAAGCCTGCAAAATAAGTCAATCATCTGGCTTTCTCGGATTAACAAATTAAAACAACAACTACTCTTGGAGTAGCAGAGCAAAACAAGTCTTACTAAAAACATGAATTTATATGAACTTTACAAAAACAGTGAAAAGTTGGTACAGTGTTTTGATAAAGAGCCAAATCATGTTGAACTAAATATTTCAGTAGTAGCTACAAACTTGTAGACTACTATTACAGTCTATTTATTGTATCATCTAAGAATTGATCTTCTGTGTAAGCAAGCAACTTACGAGAAATTTCTAGTTTACCAACACATTGCCACATCAGTACCAGAGCAGTATAAGGAATTAGTACAACATACTGTGTGATTCCAGCTATAGGGCACTTTGGAAAAGTCACATCCTGGAGAGAGTAAAGAGATCAGTGGCTGTTGGGTTGGGCTGTTGGGTTGAAGATGAACAGGTGGAGGACAGTGGCTTTTCAGGGCAGTGAAACTGTTCCGTATGACACTATAATAATGGCAGATGCATGTCAGTTACCCTTGTGCAAACCCATAGAATATACAACACTGAGAGTGATCGCTAACATAAACTAATTTCTTTGGGCGATGATGTGTCCATGTTGCTTCATCAGTTATAACAAACGTACCAATCTGCTGAAATGCTGATAGTGGAGGAGGCCATGTGTGCTGTGCACGGGGACAAGAGTATGCAGGTGATCTCTGTATCAGAAGATACAGAGCCCAATGGTCACATGATATTGCTGTGCCCTAAAACTGCTCTAAAATATAAAGTCTATTAAAAATTAATGTAATGAGCTAACAAAGGCCATCATACCATATCCTCCTCAGAAGTTTTATTAAAGGGCATTTAAGAAAATGTTTGGGCCAGGTGCGGTAGCTCATGCCTGTAATCCCGCTGGGCGTGGTGGCACGTGACTGTAGTTCCAGCTACTTGGAAGGCTGAGGTGGAAGTATCACCTGAGCCCAAGAGGTCAAGGCTGCAGTGGCCGTGAGCAGGCCACTGCACTCCAGCCTGGGTGACAGACTGAGACTCCAATTCAGAAAAAAAAAATTAAAAAAAAAAAAAGTTTGGTTGGTGCACCTTGGCATAAACATAAAAAAAACAAAGGCCTAGAATTTTTCCAGGAGCATGGACTCAGAGCAGAAATGAAATGAACTTACTTCACACCCGGAGTGGGTTTCCCACGAACACGACTCCTTGTCCTGAGGGAGGACCCCTCTTTGGAAAGCATGATCACCCAGGCATGTTTGACACAAGGAAGAAGGTTCAAAGTCTTGCTCCCCCGGAGGGACATGCATCACCGAGGGGCCTGTATACTTCAGGCTGGGACTCTGATGCTTGTCCACACTGACCATTGGGCTCTTGATCCATCTTCGTACCTACGATGTGCAAAAGAAAAGAAAAGAAATAAATAAATGCATTCAACTCCTTTGACGTTTAACGGGATGCTGGAGGGAAATTTGATGGGATGATACTCTGGAAAGGAGAATTTGGTCTCACAACCTATCTACCTCCCAAGCCTAACTCCATCTGAATCCATCAAAGCTGATCAGCACTTTCCTGGAGTGGGTATTATCTGCTGGTCATTTCATCTCTCTCTGTCTCCTTATTTGGTAAGATTGAGGTGACAATATTTCCACTTACGCTGTGATAATTTTACATTTTTTAAATGTTCAAATGCTTTGCCTAGTACCTGTTTGGTACCCAATAGATGGTGACTATTTTACTCTGAACCTTACTATTTTGATTATGCTGATAGAAAGTTAGCTCACACATTTCAGCTGGCGCAGTGGCTCATGCCTGTAATCCCAGCACTTTGGGAGGCAGAGGCGAGAGGATTGCCTAGACAACTTAGCAAGACCTCATCTCTACAATAAATAAAAAAAATTAGCCTAGTGTGGTAGCGCACACCTGTAGTTCCAGCTCCTTGGAAGGCTGAGATGGAAGGATCACCTGAGCCCAGCAAGTCAACCCTACAGCGGCCATTTGAGTGCCACGGCACTCCAGCCTGGGCAACAAAGTGAGACTCTGACTCAAAAAGAAAAGTCACACATTTTATATCTTTTAAAATTTCTTCTTGTTTTTTTTTTTTTTAAGTTGGGATCTCACTCTTTCTCCCAGGTTGGAGTGCAGGGGTGTGATCATGGCTCACTGCAGCATCGACCTCCTGGGTTCAGGCAATCTGATCCTTCTGTCTTGGATCTCCCAAGTATCTGGGACTACAGGCATGCACCACTATGCATGGTTAATTTTTTGTTTTGTTGTAGAGTCAGGGACTCACTATTTTGCCCAGGCTGGTCTCAAACTCTTGGGCTCAAGCAATCCCCCCACCCTGGCCTCTCAAAGTGTCGGGACTACTGGTGTGAGTCATCAGCACCTAGCAATTCACACATTCTAGGATACATTACTATTTATTCTTACTAGGAAAAATACTGACCAGATAGCTTACAACCTAATTGTTGCCAAGCAAATTAATACTTATTCACTATTGCAAAAATTTGATTATAAAAGAAGTTGCTAAGAAATTATCTCAAGTTTTTTTTTTTTTTGAGTTGGAGTCTCACTCTGTCGCCCAGACTGGAGTGCAATGGCCGCTTCCGGCCACTGCAGCCTCGACCTGCTGGGCTCCGGCGATCCTTCCTCCTCAGCCTTCCGAGTAGCTGGAACTACAGGTGCACGCTACCACACCCGGCTAATTTTTGATTTATTGTAGAGATGAGGTCTCGCCAAGCTGCCCAGGCGGGTCTCCAACCCGTGGGCTCAGGCAATCCACTCACCTCAGCCTCCCAAAGCACGGGATTACAGGTTGAGCCACCGAGCCCAGCTTCAAGTTTGTTTTTAAAGTTCTAAAACTTACCATTTGTCTTGCCTGCATGTAAAATTCCTTTCAAGTACAGAAAGAATGTAAAGTTATTCTATTATTAAATTATATTTATATAGCATTTCAAAAATGAAAAGCACTGCTTGAAGTGTTTGACACATTACTATTTAATCTCTAGAACAGTTTTACAAGATAGGAACTGTTATCAATCCCATTTTTTGTCTTTCTTTCTTACTTTCTTTTTTTTTGGTAGAGGTGAGGGTCTTGCTATGTTGTCCAGGCTGGTCTCGAACACCTGGCCTCAAGGAATCCTCCCACCTCAGCCTCCCAAAGCCCTGGGATTATAGGTACCACTGTGCCTGGTCTTCAATACCATTTGAGAAAACAAAGGTACAGAGAAATGAAGCGAATTTCCTCAGGTCACACTATTATGGAGCAAAGGCAGAATCCAGGCATCTTGAATCTAGAGTTTACAAGTATGCCATTTCTAACAAGCTTTGAAGTGCTGTAAGATTTTATGGTTGTTAGTGCACGAAATTTATTTTGATTTAATATGTCACTCCTATACCCTTTAAAACTCCCGAGGATTCTTTTATAGTCAACCAATTAGTGAAATTAGCATATAGCAAAAGGACAAAGAAATAAAATTATGGTACTAAATAATACTTAGTAATACTACAATTTAATTTTTTAAAGTACACTGAGAATAAACTAAAATTGCAATAGCAAACTAATGCTTAAGCAATTTGCCATGTTACTTGATGGAATATTATGCCACCACTAAAAATATGTATTAGAAGACTGAAAATAAAGGCCGAGTGCGGTGGCTCAAGCCTGTAATCCCAGCACTTTGGAAGGCAGAGGTGAGAGGATTGCCTGAACCCAGGGTTCGAGACCAGCATGGGTAACTTAGTGAATCCTAGTCTCTAATAAATCAAAAAATTAGCCAGGTATGGTGGCGTGCACCTGTAGTTTCAGCTACTTGGAAGACTGAGGCAGAAGGAATGCCTGAGCCCAGCATGTGGAGGCTGAGGTGGCCGTGAGCGTGACACTGCACTCCAGTCTGGGTGACAGTGAGATTACGACTCAAAAAAAAAAAAAAAAGAAAAATGTCAAATACATAATTATATTAGAAAAGCCAAATATGGAATTGTTCAATTGCTATAATTACAAATGTAAAAATATATGCATTAATTGTAGACAAAGCAAGAACATAATAGGCAAATTAGAAACTACTGTATTCATTGCTAGTATCATGGGTGTTCTATTTTTCCTCTTCTTATAATCTCTCTTCTTGGCCGAGCTTGGTGGCTCAGCCTGTAACCCCAGCACTTTGGGAGGCCAAGGTGAGTGGATTGCCTGAGCCTGTGGGTTCGAGACCTGCCCGGGCAACTTGGCAAGACCCCCATGTCCACAACAAATCAAAAACTAGCCGGGCATGGTAGCACACGCCTGTAATTCCGGCAACTTGGAAGGCTGAGGCGGAAGGATCACCGAGCCCAGCGGGTGGAGGCTGCGGTGGCTGGGAGCATACCACTGCATTCCAGTCTGGGCGACAGAGTGAGACTCCAACTCAAAAAAAACAAACAACCCTCTTCTTTTACTTTTTTTTTTTTCAGTTGGAGTCTCAATCTTTTGCCCAGGCTGGAGTGCAATGGCATGCTGAGGGCCATCTCAGCTTCCACCTGCTGGGCTTAGGATCCTTCCACCTTAAGCTTCCAAGGAGCTGGAACCACAGGCATGCACCATCACGCCCAGCTAATTTTTCTTGATTTATGAGGTCTCGCCGAGTTGCCCAGGCTGGTCTCAAACCCGTGGGCTCAGGCAATCCTTTCACCTCAGCCTCCCAAAGTGCCAGGATTACAGGCGTGAGTCACCATGCCTGGCTAATTTTTTTAAAGAATAATTTCTTTTAATGTTTATGAGAATTTTAAGCAATTAAAGTAATCATGTTTCTTTCTTTGGCTACGTGTGTGTCTTTTAATCACTTTATTTTATATGTATTCTTTTCAACAGCCATTTAAAATACCTTTTTGAATTTACTATCCTAAAGTTAAAATTGGAGGGTTTTCATCAATATTTCTCACACTATAGGGTTCGATAAGAACAGGAATAGGTGAATTCAAAAGTCTGTATTTGATTCATTAATGGAGGTCTAAAGGAAATTCTAAAGCCTCGAGACTACAATAGCTTGGTGTTAGTTAGTACTAAATGTGTTTTTGATCAATCCAAAAAGGATTCAATTTCATTAGAGATGGAAAATGTTTTTTATTATTCTTATTCAGATGGTTTTGGGCTTGAAGTCTAGTGATTGTTCCAGCTTTGTTTCCAACTTTGTATTTTAAAATCAATCTCGTTACCCTGGCTTACTCACACTGTTTCTTTTGCCAAGTAGACTTAACTTCCTGGTTACTATGAACAGGATTTATTTATCTACTTATTTATTTGAGCTAGAGTCTCTGTCGGCCGGGCTGGAGGACAGCGGCATGCTCCTAGACCTGCTGGGCTCAGGTGATCCTTCCACCTCAGCCTTCTAAGTAGCTGGAACTAAAGTCACATGCCACCACGCCCAGCTAATTTTTTGATTTGTTGTAAAGACAAGTTCTCACCAAGTTGCCCAGGCTGGTCTGGAACCTGTAGGTTCAGACAATCCTCTCACCCGGGCTTCCCAGAGTGCTGGGATTATAGGCGTGAGCCACCAAGCCTGGCCTGAACAGGATTTAGATAGATTTATTCTCAAATGTATTTGTAACTTGTGTGCCCTGATTGCGAATCTTGGTATATTCGAAAGTAAATCTCTCCTATGTCCTTCCACCCCTCTAAATCTGCCCTCTGGAGCTTGAGTTATAGCTGAGGGGATACATTTATTCATTAAGGGGACACATTATTTATTTAATAAAATAAGAAAGCAAACTATACTTTGTAGGGGGGAAAATAACGCAGAAGGGTGACCAGTATCTTCTTGGGGGTGAGAGGGTTCAATTCCAAATAGTATGAGCAAGAATTGTCTCTCTTTCTCCAGAGAGACGATGTGGAGAAATACTTTCTTTCTCCAGAAGCATCAGGGAAAAGGTGTGACTTACAGGAGTAGATACAGCAATCCTTTTTTTTTTTTCTTTTTTTTAGTTAGAGTCTCACTCTGTTGCCCAGGCTGGAGTGCAGTGTCACACTCACAGCCACCACAGCCTTGACCTGCTGGGCTTAGGTGATCCTTCCGCCTCAGCCTTCCAAATAGCTGGAACTACAGGTACACACCACCACACCCAGTTGATTTTTTGATTTTTTGTAGAGATGAGGTCTCGAACCCCTGGGCTCAGGCAATCCTTTCACCTGGACCTCCCAAAGTGTTGGGATCATAGGCGTGAGCCACCGTGCCCGGACTACCAACACATTTTCAACAGGGCTGTTGCTAGTTTCTATTGCATTCTTTGTCCTGAAATGTTTTGTCTCCTTTGGTCAAGTTCTCATGCCGGCTTCACGATGTCCCTTCCTTGTGTCTCCTTGACACTTTTCACTAGTTTGTAGCCCTGACAAGTGGTTTTTACAGGCCCCATGAAGGACAGGGCTTACCATGTTTACTTCACCTTGAGAGAGCGGCTGGATTGTGAGTGAACACACAGGCTCTCCCTCTGGCCTTGGAGCTGGGCAAGGTGCCCTTCAAAACTGCTGAGTGGAGACACCCTCCCTCGGCCCCTCCGGGAATTCCAGCTACAACTGGCCCATTGTGTTCCCTCCGGCGGTGAATCGCTTTGCCGGAGGGAGAAGCCGCCTGTAAGTGACTGCAGGAGCCCTCGGAGACCAGGAACAATGACTGAGGCTGGCGGCTGCCTGTGAGCAAGATGAATGCCCGGATGCCACCCGCAGCCCCCGCTCCTGGGCCACCTGGGCCCCGGGTTCATTCAGAGCTCTGTTTGCGAAGAGCATTGTAAACCAACCCACTGGGGCGAGACATCCTCCTTATCCTGCACAAACCAAGAGTTCCCTCCCCTGGGGTTGATAGAAGCCTGGACTGCAAGCCGCACTAGACTTTTAGAAGCAAGGACCCCTGTAGCCATGGGGTGGGCAAGGAAGGCCCTTCTTTTAACCACTCTGAGTGAACAGTGGCTTAATAAAATATTAAGCTACAGGCATGGTGGCTCACGCCTGTAATCCCAACACTTTGGAGGAGGAGGCAGAAGGATCGCTTGAGCCCAGGAGTTCTAGACTAGCCTAAGGCAAAAGAGTGAGCCCTCGGCTCTACAAAAATAAAAATAAAAAAATTAGCCATGATTGGTAGTGAGGGCCTGTAGCCCCAACTACTCAGGAGGCTGAAGTGGGAGGATTACTTGAGTTTAGGAGTTAGAGGCTGCGGTGAGTCATGAGTATGCCACTACACTCCAGCCTGAGTGACAGAGTGAGACCTCAATGCGAATAAATATGTATAAATAAAGTGATTGTTTTTAAAAAATGAAATATAAATGTTTAAAAAACCCTTAAAAAATATTAAACCAAATTCTTTGCTAAATCCAGTCTGCTCTGATTTTATTAATTTCTTTACTGGAAAAAAAAAGTTAGCCAGAAGCAATAATCCCGTAGACTAGAAAATTGCCAGATGTGATTACAGAGATTGGCTAACTTCTAGGGATTTTCCACTTGTGGTTTTTTCTATTATGTAATAGCAAGCATGTATTACTCTTATTTAAAATAGTTTAGCTGATGGTGATACCAACTTATGCATAAAAATTAAAGAGTATCTAGGACTTAGTGTGAACCCGGATGGCAAGATCTGCTCCTCTCATTGTCCCCTTTCTTTTTGTGGTAACAAACTGTCCCTCTTAAAAGCCAAGGGACTTCAAGTTGGACGCAACTTCTGCAATTTCCAAAGAGACATCTAAATTGATTTTGTTTATATGGTACCACGATAACTTTCAATTCAGATACAGTTAGCCCAGTTTTCCGGTACAATTACTTGGATAATTCAGTGGATCATAAAAAGAAACCCACATGCCAGGCACATCCCAGTACTTTGGGAGGCGGAGGTGAGAGGTTTGCCTGAGCCCAAGAGTTCAAGACCCACCTGGGCAATTTGGCAAGACCTTCTCTCTACAGTAAATCAAAAAAGCTAGCCAGGCACAGTAGCGAGTGCCTGTGGTTCCAGCTACTCAGAGTGGAAGGATCGCCTGAGCCCTGCAAGTCGAGGATGTGGTGGCCATGAGTGTACCACTGCACTACATGCAGCCTGGGTGACAGAGTGAGACTCCAATTTAAAAAAAAATCAGAATTGCTTGATTAGGATAACTACATTTATTTATGTATGGATCTCAACGTGCGCTGTCAATATCAGGTCAAGTTAGCATATGCCTGGGGTGCCAAAAAAAAAATGTACACTTTTTTTTTTTTTTGAGTCAAGAGTCTCACTCTGTCGCCCAGGCTGGAATGCAGTGGCACACTCATGGCCACCGCAGCCTCGACCTGTTGGGCTCAGGTGATCCTTCCGCCTCAGCGTTCCAAGTAGCTGGAACTACAGGCGTGGGCCACCATGCCCAGCTAATTTTTGTGATTTATTGTAGAGATGAGATCTCACCAAGTTGCCCAGGCTGGACTCTAACCTGTGGGTTCAGGCAATTCTCTTGTCTTGGCTTCCCATAGTGCTGGGATTACAGGCGTGAACCACCACACCTGGCTAATTTTAAGCAATGTTATCTATGTATTACTTTTAGTTCCCTGTAATCAGAAGTGTCTGGATGCTGATGGTAATCATTTTGAGCACTTCTTGTAATTGCAGAAGTCAAGTCAATCATGACTTGTATGCATCTTTTGTTATCAGTATATATCGAGTATTAAATTTTTAATAGTTTTTTCCTTTCTTAAAACGTGTATACTTTTTTTGGCACCCTCGGTACGTTCTCTTTAATTATTTCCCTTACGCTGCAATTTTTACCAGGGGGCAGCCATCCTGAGACTGAGTGTTTTGGAATTCCCCGAACTTCCAGGCTACTGCCCTTTGGGATTTCCCAGTCCTTCCCATTCAGCCTTGGCCTGTGCACTTAAATCCTGTCCCAGATTCTCAGGGTCTAAGCTTGTGTTCCTCCAGGTCTAGTGTGGGGTATAGGGTGGGGGCGGGGGGACTCCAGGGAAGAAGGAAGAAGGAGAGGGGACACAAGATGCTCCCTCTTCCATACTGCTCACAGCAGGCAGCCGCCGGCTATGTCTCCCCCAGGGACACCATTTCTCTCCTTCCCTCCAGCTCAGTAAGTATAAAGTCCCCTTCCTTCTCTCCCACCTCCCAGTTGAGGCACCCACCCATCCCATCCCACCTCACCAAGTGTGAAAAAGATAAAGCTTGGGATTCACCAACAAAAGTCTTTGGAAGTTTTTCTCATTCCTTTAAATTGTAGGACTGATCCCTTTGGTTTGAATTGTTCTTTACTGGATATAGAAAAAAGTATATATATATACATATATATATACTTTTTTAAGTAATAGAGAATTATTTCAGGTACTCTCTCTAAGAGACTGTGTGCGTTATTTGCTTTTGAAAAGTAAGACTCCGGGAAAATAGAAATGCTAGACTAATGACTAAGGAAAGACCTGGCCATCCCGTCCACAGTTACTCATTGAGCTCTGGAAACTTCCTCCTTGTTTCCTCCTTCCCTGTGTTTTTATTTTTATTTTTTTGAGTTGGTGTCTCACTCTAGCCTAGGCTGGAGTGCAGTGGCATGCTCACGACCACCCCAGCCTCCACCTGCTGGGCTCAGGTGGTCCTCAGTCTTCCCAGGAGATGGATCTATAGGCGCTCGCCACCATGCTCAACTAATTTAAAAAAAAAAATTTATTGTAGAGACAAGGCCTTGCCCAGTTGCCCAGGGAACCCCTGAATTCAGATAATCCTTTCGCCTCGGCCTCCCAAAGTGCTGGGATTACAGGCTTGAGCCATTGCGCCCGGCCTCCCTGTGTTTTTAATCTCTCTCTCTGTCTCTTCTGTCTCTCTCCCCACTGTCGCCCTCGGAAGCTAATGAACTAACTGAAAGCATAACATCTCCTGTACTCCCATAAACCCTTCCTTGTTCTGGCGGCACCCCCTTTCACCACCACCTCAAACTCTTCCTTCTTAGCCAAGCTCCATGAACACACGATTTCCATTTCTTCACCTCATGTTTTCTCCTGAACCCATTACAATCTATTCATTAAACACTATTTATGAATTGCTTAATATTTTCTGGGATTAAGGTGAAGAACATGACAAAAAGAGTCTCACTCCATCAAACAAGTTTTCACCCGATGCTAATAAATCTCATCATTGCCAAAGTTAAGGAACATTTCCTTGCGTTTGCCTCATTTGCATGAACTCTGCAGCATTTAAAGGCTTTCACAAAAATTTTAAAACTATCTTCCTGGCTATGGTGGAGGCACATAGAAATATAATGGTAGACCGGGCACAGTGGCTCCGCCTGTAATCCCAGCACTTTGGGAGGCCGAAGCGAGAGAATTCCTGAGCCCAGGGATTCAAGACCAGCCTGGGCATCTTGGCAAGACCTCGTCTCTACAATAAATCAAAAAATTAGCTGGGTGTGGTGGTGCATGCCTGTGGTTCCAGCTACTTGGAAAGCTGAGGCAGAAGGATTTCCTGGACCCAGCAGGTCAAGGCTGTGGTGACTGTGAGTGTGACACTGCACTCCAGCCTGGGCAACAGAGTGAGACTCCAACTCAAAAAATAAAAACAAAAATAACAAAAATTAAAAAAAGAAATGGGCCAAGTGTGGTGGCTCATGCCTATAATCCCAGCATTTTGGGAGGCCAAGGTGGGAGGATTGCTTGAGCCCAGGAGTTCGAGACTAGGCTGGGCAACGTAGCAAGACCTCAAAAGTTTAGCCGGGCGTGATAGTGCGTGCCTGTAAGCCCAGCTACTCAGGAGGCTGAGGTGGAAGGATCACCTGAGCCCAGGAGGTCTAGGCTGCAGTGAGCCATGATTGTGCCACTACACTCCAGCATGAGCAACAGAGTGAGGTCCTGACTCAATAAAAGACAAAACCAAAAACCAAAAAAAAAAAAAACACCCGGATGAATAATAAGCCAGATTAAGAGACTGGGTTTCTAGTTCTAGCTTTGTAGCTATCTTGACCAAAACACTTGATTCACTTGATCGTCAAGTTCTCATCTGTAAAATGAAGGTCTTGGGCATCTCTGCAGTCCCTTCCTGCCATGCCCCAGATCTCAGGCTCTTTTTTCACTGCAGCCCTGCTGATGTGATTCGGATCCCTCCCTATCTATAATGTGCAGCATACAGCACAGGTTTGTAGACTGAACAAGTGATCAAATAGCATTTGCTTTTCTCAGTACATTTTGTCTCTGCTTGGCATTCCAATCACGTTCTTCCATAACTTGTACTTCCTCCATTAGATAAACTGAAAAAAATCCACAAAGCTTTTAAAATAATGTTGTGGTCTTAAGGGCAGTTGTGAAAAAATCCATTTAAAATGCAACGATAAGGATTGAAAGTCTCATTATTAGAACTCTGTGCATTACTTAATTAAATTGAAAGTGGGAAATGAAAGGGAAGACGATTAACACCCAAACTGGAGGGTTATTGCTACTCTCTGATGTTTCTGCTCATTCAGTGAGTCTTCTTATAAAAGAAGCTGCACTACACTCAATTTCAGTTTTATACAAAACAGCTTTCCTCCACATTATGCTTGTGCTGTATTGGTAATGGTTTCTATTTCTGTATTCTATTTTTTCTCACTTCATGTTTTAAAAATGAAGAAAATGGTAAGATTTAATTGTTCTGAAAACATGGAGAGCCAAAGCTAATAAATGGATATTTACGAAGTACTATATCCAAGAATTGTGTGAGATTCTGAAATTGTGAAAGATGGGAGGATGGATTGAGAATGACTGCAGATGTTCAAAGATCCTAAGGAAATTGCCAAAATTAGAAAACTCACTGTGTCCTCAGGACAATTGAGACAGAGGAAAATGACTGTTAACATGAATCTGTGTCAATAGAGATGGGGAAAAAAGATCTTTTCAGAACAGCTGTATTTAAATAATCAAAATAATTATAAAGCAAAAGGGTCCATATCAAAGAAAGATCTCAGCAACATTATCCTTGGTGATGCTACCCTATCCAGATAGTGTGCATTTCTCCAGCAGACATCCGTGAGCTGACTTGTTAAAGGAAAAAAAAATAGAACTGGGGTGTATAATCCATAAATATTATTTTAATGCATTACCTTAATATGGCCCTCATTAAATCCCAAAAGGAAACAACAAGACTTTCAACTTCATGGGAGAACTTCATACGCAACATTTTACATGGAAGGGTGATTTATAGAAACTCCTGATCATTATGCTTGTCTTTTATTATAAATCAACCCTCAAAATGAATCAATTAATCAGCCAGGCATGGTGGCGTGTGCCTGCTGTAACAGCTACTTGGAAGGCTGAGGCAGAAAGATCACCTGAGCCCAGCAGATCGAGGCTGCAATGGCCATCAGCGTGCCACTGCGCTCCAGCCTGGGTGACAGAGTGAGACTCTGACTCAAAAAAAAATAGCAGGTATTGGGTCTATATACAAATCTGAAATTAACAGATGTCCAGGAAGTAGTATACTGCAATCTGATAAGAAAAACATAAAAGCTTGCTTCGCTTTGCTGAGAAAGTCCTGTGTTGGATACATTGTTTGTTTTTGTCATTCTGCTACCTTTTTCCTTTTTTATGGGAAAAGTAAGCCGTCTTCCACCTCTACTTCCACATTCTCTTTTGGGAATGAATCATCTCAAATATTAAGATTTTTTTTTTTAATTGGAATCTCACTCTGTTGCCCAGACTGGAGTGCAGTGGCCGCTCCCGGCCACCGCAGCC
>CAUYQG010273865.1:0-22878 GCA_963574415.1 Tarsius wallacei
TTTTTTTTTGAGTTGGAGTCTCACTCGGTCACCCAGGCTAGCAGGGTGCGGTGACACACTCACGGCCACCGCAACCTGCTGGGCTCAGGCAATACTTCTGCCTCAGTATTTCAAGTAGCTGGAACTACAGTCGAACACCATGCCCAGCTAACTTTTTTTTTTTAATTGTAGAGACAAGGTCTTGCCTAGTTGCTCAGGCGGGTTTTGAACCCAGGGCTCAGGTAATCCTCTTGCCTCAGCCTCCCTAAGTGCTGGGATGACAGGCTGAGACAATGTACCCAGCATAAATCCTCTTGTACGGATGTTTACACACACGTGGGAATTTTGTGTGTTGGGGGCGAGGCAGATGCCTAGATGTGGAAATGCCGAGTCAAGAGATAAAATCATTTACCTTTTGGTGAATATTATCAATCATTTTTCTAAAACGACTTCGCTAATATTATCAGTATATAATCTGTTTGACAATCTGAGGGCTGTCTTGTTTGCCTCTTTTTTTTTTTTTTTGAAAGTGATACATCCTAGATTTGTATTGCTCTTTTGTGTTCCTTATTTATTTACCTCCCCTTTGTCACATTCTCTGGGCATTTTTCTGCTGGGTTGTTGATTATGTTCCCAGTCCTTTGCAAGAGTGCTTTACTGTCATCTTTCCTGTTTATAGGTTCTGAATACTTTTTTCCAGGCTGTTTGTTGTTTTTTGATCTTTATGTTTTCTTTTGCCAAATGGAAGCTTTAGAGTTGTGTGTAGTCAATCTATTGGTATTTTTCTTTGTGAGTTCTGGACTGGGTATCATGTGTAGTGCCAAATGACAATATTATAGCAGACTTAGTCTAAAGATCTTAATTGGCTTTCACTTGCAATTCTAGGACCGGACAACACCTCATTCTATGAAATAGAGTAAATGTTCCGATGAGCTCAGCCGAGGAGGTTGGTTTTACAGACAGAAGAGAGTGGAGGAAAATAGAAACAGAAAACAGAAGGCACATGGGTTGTTCCAAAGTGACTTTTCTTGTAACGGTTTCAGCAGAGGGGACTTCCTTATCATGCCAGCTGAAACCGGCCTGTTCAGGGATTTGGCTATTCCTTCTCTCCTAGTTGTGGAGGTCAGATAAAGGCCTCAGTTTTGTCTTGGTAATGTGGAACCTCAGCACAGGCCACTCCACTCCAGGCCTGGTTCAAACATGGCCTTCTACACATTTTATTTAACACAAGCGAAGTGCATCTTTTTTTTGTTTGTTTTTTGGGGGGTTTTTTGAGTTGGAGTCTCATTCCGTCACCAGAATGGAGTGCAGTGGCATGCTCACGGCCACTGCAGCCTCGACCTGCTGGGCTCTGGCAATCCTTCGGCCTCAGCCTTCCGAGTAGCGAGAACTACAGGCACTATCATGCCAGCTAATTTTTGAGTTATTGTAGAGATGAGGTCTTGCCAAGTTCTCCGGGCGGGTCTCAAACCCATGGGCTCTGGCAATCCACTCGCCTTGGCCTCCCAAAGTGCTGGGATTACAGGCCGAGCCACCGAGCCTGGCCAAAAGTGCATCTTAAGCTTAGAATACATAGTGGTAGGTATCAAGCAACGGGAAACAGTGGGCATGGGAGACCCACAGGTCTGATGAGGATTGCACTTTCTAAGGTCCTGGCTGCGTGGCTTTCTGCAAGCCCTTAGCCTTTTGAGGATTCAGTCTCTTCTTCCTTGAATAAGGTCACATCAGTATCTCCCTCAGACCATTTGTTGAGAGTATTAACTGAGATAGCATATGAAAACACCGCCAAAGCCAGGCTGGGTAGCTTAGCCTGTCATCCCAGCACTCTGGGAGGCCGAGGTGAGTGCACTGCCTGAGCCTGCGTGGGTTGGAGACCAGCCCAGGCAAATTGGTGAGACCTCGTCTCTACAACTAAAAAAAAAAATTAGCCTGGCATGGTAGCGCACACCTGTGGTTCTGGCTATTTGGAAAGCTGAGGCAGAAGGATCACCGGAGCCCAGCAGGTCGAGGCTGGGGTGGCCATGATGCTGCCCCTGCACTCCAACCCGGGCGACAAGAGTGAGATTCCAACTCAAAAAAAAAAAAAAAAGAAAGAAAGCACCAACAAAGTGCTTGGCACCCAACAGGCACTGGAGGAGTGTTATACAGCAAGAACAGCACAAAGTACCTGGGAGGAGAGGCAGACAGTACCCCGGATAAATGGAGGGAAAGGCGGTGAGGAAATGGTCAGAAGCTCCAAGGGCACAGGCTTCAGGCACTGACCCTGCATTCCAACCACACCCGGTCCTTTCATTTTAGCGTTTAGGACCTCATTGTAAATTTGCAAAATGTGATAGTTATTGGATACTGGTCCTGTGATGCTTCTTCCAGATCTTTTCTTATCCAGAGTTGAACGACGTTCAGCACTCACCTTCCTTTGGGATTCGATGTAGATTTATTTTATCTTAGCTGCTGAAGTGGGGAATCGCTGGTATTTCATTAAATAAAAAGATTAGGATTTTAAGAGCCTACTAGCTGCCGAGCATCTAAGGTTTGTTTTCCCTCTGAGTATTTCTCACATAGCTATTTCACTTGTCACTTGGAGATTCCATGAGACCGAGCAGAGGCAGCCCGTGCAGACCTCGGGGAACAGGCAGGAGCTGGCTGGAGCTGAGCAGCGCAGAAGAGCCGTTCTAAGGCAGCCACAAAACAGAAGCGCTTTGCAAGCACAATGAACGATGGGTCACCCCACCCTCACCACTTCCATGAAGTGGTTGCATAGCAGTCTTTCCAGCTCTTGCTTTGTCTTCCATTTTCTTTCTTTTGGTTAACTAAGAAGTAGAAATCCTCAGTTAGAGGAAAGTAAATACAGAAAAACAGGCAGAACTACAAAAAAATATAACAGACATTGCTAACAGGTGGGCCAAACTTTCTTTTTTTTTTCTTTCCTTTTAGGACTTGCATGAAGGTCAAAGAATCAGGCCTTTTGAATTTCAAGTTTCCCCCACACCAAGTGTGTGATATTGAGCAGTTCCCAAGTTTCGTGAATCGTCTTCGTCCTACTTTCTGCGACAGGGATTCAGGTCTTAAACATCTTGCTTGAGAAGATTCAACTGAGTTGATGACCCTCTCCTCTTCACTTCCCTCCAAGAACACCACATGCCCATGACTCCTCTTTCTAATCACCCATTCTCAGGCTACTTCTCTGGTTTCTCTCTGTCCCCCTGGTCACTTAGATGTCGGCAGCCCCACAGTACAGGCCTTGGTTTCTCTTTTGGTGATCTGGTCCCTTCTTGTGGCTTTAAACACTACCTACTTGTTATAAAAGCAGAAACCCAACCTCCACCCTGAACTCCAGCCTCCCATATTCAGCTATCCGCTAGATGTCTCCGTTGTACATCATTGAGGTGGTAAGTCCCAAGACTTACCTTCTCCCAGGTGTCCCTGGCTCAGTAAATAATAGTCTTGCCATTTTTTCAGTTGCTCCAAAATCTTGGTTCCATCCTTGACTTTTTGTTTTTGTCTCCCTCCTCACATCTACTCTATCAGGCAATCTTATCCATCCTAACTTCGAAACCTGGAATGGAATCACTTCTCACCACCTCTACTCAACCACCCTGGCTCAAACCACCTCAGCCCTGGCCTGGGTTAATGCCAAGACTCCTGGGCCTGTCCTCCCCCGAGCCGACGGCCCAACTAAGACAACAGTCGTCTATTCCAAACTCACCAGCGGCTTTCCCTCCCCCACACACTAGAAGTCCGTGTCTCTGCAGAGACCTGTGAGGCCCCACCGGGCTGGCCTCTTCCTGTCCCAGGACCCTCCCCTCGAAGCAGCTCCAGCCACACCACCTCGGGAGCACCCTGGGGCCTTTGCTCTTCTGTTCCCTTCTGGACTGTCTTCTCCCAGATCTCTCTCCCGGGCAGGCTGTAGCAGAACTACTGTCGCCTTCTTCTCCAGGCTGTTCTCCGCCACTCTGCCTAAAACAGCCGCCTCCTCCACCCCACGCCTTCTCGTCTCTGCTTCTCTTTTTCTTGCAGCGCCTGGCACCGTCTGAAATGGAACAGCTCGCGTACTTTGCTCGTTCATCTTGTTTATTGTCTGTCACCCACTACGCCCTAGGATGGGGGGCAGGGATTGTGTCTGTTCTGCTCCTTGCACATCTTTAATGCTTAGAACAGTGCTGGGCACATAATAGGTGCTCAATAAATATTTGTTGAAAGAATGAGCAAGGAATAGACAGCAGCCCAGTTTGTTTATTCCATCTGCTTCCCATGAGAAGGAAGGCAAAGAGCTTTCAGACCTCGGTGTGTTTTCTGAGGCTCCTCCTGGCATTCCATTATTTTATCACCCTCACTGTCTTTCCCTGAATTGACACTGTCTCCGTGATGAAAAAACATCACATAAAATGTGAAATTAGGCATTTTTTTCCCATCTGCGCAGATTTCTTTTATTTTCTTGGATTGTTCCAACATGACATTCATTTCGACCATCTTTTTTGCTTTTGACTGAAACTCTTCAATTAGATTCATACAGCAGAGTTGACAGCCCCTTGGTGAACGGACAATATCCTTATTTCCTTGGGAGGAAATCTTTCTAGCCACCAAACTAATTAGACAACTCTCGGGCTGATAATCGGGGGAAGACAAGTGGTGCAGCACGTTAAAGAAAATGAGCAAACAAATAGGTGTAATCACCTGACAGAACATTAATTAAATATCTTGCTAGAAAAAAACAGCTGCTGAATTCTGAGACCAGACATTCTCGCAGCTGATAAGAAGGTTGACATAAAGAAATGTGTTACTTCTAGTATAGATTACAGATGATTTCCCCTGTAATAGTCAAGTAAAGATAATCCACAGAAGGTTGTTTTACTTATTGTTTTAAATGCCACCTAATTTTGTTTTGATCTAGCCTGTTAATTTTCTCTCTTCCTTTTTTCTTTTCTCTTTTTATTTATTTCTTTTTTTTTATTTTTTTTTGAGTTGGAGTCTCACTCTGTCACCCAGACTGGAGTGCATGCAGTGCCTGCTCCCGGCCACCACAGCCTCGACCTGCTGGGTTCCGGTGATCCTTCCGCCTCAGCCTTCCAAGTAGCTGGAACTACAGGCGTGCGCTACCATGCTCGGCTAATTTTTGATTTATTGTGAAGATGAGGTCTCGCCAAGTTGCCCAGGCGGGTCTCGATCCCACGGGCTCAGGCAATCCACTCACCTCAGCCTCCCAAGGCGCGGGATTACAGGCTGAGCCACCGAGCTTTTATTTATTTCAATAGCTTTAGGGGTACAAATGGTTTTTGGTTACATGGCTGCATTGTAAAGCGGCCAAAAAGTCTGGGCTTTAAGTGTACCCACCACCCCCACTTGTATACATTGTACCCAGTGGGTGATTTTGGGGAGGTCTTTCCACCCCTAGCCCCCCTTCGGACTCTTCAGTGGCTATTATATCATCCTCTGTGTTTGCAGATCCTTATTTTAACTCCCACTTATAGGCAAATGTCTAGTTTGTGAATATGTCAAATGTCTAGTTTGTGAATATCTTCTCCCATTCTGTAGGTTGCCAATTGTTCTTTTTGTTTAAGAACATGCAGAATTGGGTTTTCTGCTCCTGTGTTAGTTCCCGTAGGATGACGTTCTCCGATTCCACCCAAGTTGCTGCAGAAGACATTATTTCATTCTTTTTGACAGCTGAGTATTGTTCCACAGTGTAAACATATCATATCTTCATTATTCACTGATCTTTTGATGGGCGTTTAGGTTGATACCTCATCTGCAATTATGGATGGTGCTGTGATGATCATGTGTGTGCCAGCTTCTTTTTTGTATAACAACCTCTGTTCCTTTGGGTAGATTCTAATAGTGGGATTCTGGATCAAATGGTAGACCTACTTTTAGTTCGCTGAGAAATCTCCACACCGACTCCCACAGTGGTTGTACTAGTTGCATTCCATCAACGTGTATGAGTGTTCCCTTTTCACAGCATCTACGTCAGCATCTATTGTTTTCTGATATTTTTAATAGTGGCCATTCTGACTGGAGTAAGGTGGTATCTCATTGTGGTCTTAATTTGCTTGTCCCTGAAAATTAGTGATGCTGGGCGTTTCATATGTCTATTGTTCATGTGTATATCTTCTTTTGGCAGGTGTCTGTTCATGTCATTTGCCTACTTTTAATGGGGTTATTTGCTTTTTTCTTGCTCATTTGTTGAATTCTTTGTAGATTCTGGATATTAGTCATTTTTCAAATGTCTAGTTTGTGAATATCTTCTCCCATTCTGTAGGTTGCCAATTTGCTCTGTTGATTATTTCTTTTGCTGTGCAAAAGTTTTTAGTTTAATGAAGTCCCACTTATTTATTTTTGGGTTTTTTGCATTTGCTTTTCGGGTTTTAGCCATGAATTCTTTGCCTAGGCCAATGTCCAGAAGTTTTTGCTAGGTTCTCTTCTAGGATTTTTATGGTTCCAGGTCTGACGTCTAAGTATTTAGTCCATCTTGAGTTAATGTTTGTATACAGTGACAGAGGGGGATCAAGCTTCATGTTTCTGCAGGTAGCTATTTAAACTTCCCAGCACCATTTGTTGAAGAGGGTGTCCTTTCCCCAGTGGATGTTTTTGTCTGTTTTGTCAAAGATCAATTGGTGTAGGAATTTGGGTTTATCTCTGGATTCTCTATTGTGGTCCAGTAGCCCATGTGTCTGCTCTTGTATCAGTACCATGCTGTTTTTGTTATGATAGCCTTGTAGTATAATTTAAAGTCAGGTAACGTAATGCCTCTAACTTTGTTCTTTTTGTTTAAGATTGCTTTGACTGTTCTGGCTCTTTTTTGGTTTCATATGAATTTTAGGATTGTTTTTTCTAATTCTGTGAGAAATTGTGTTGGTAGTTTGATAGGATTGTGTTGAATCTGTAGATTACTTTGGGCAATATGTTCATTTTAACAATACTGATTCTTCTTGGCTGTGAGCGTGGGATGTTTCTTCATTTGTTCGTGCCCTCTACAATTTCTTTCATCAATGTTTTGTAGTTCTCCTTGTAGAGATCTTTCACCTCATTGGTTAAATATATTCCTAGGTAGTTTAGCTTTGTGGCTGCTATAGTAAATGGAATTGAGTTCTTGATTTTATTCTCAGGTTGGTCGCTATTGGTGTATGGCAGTGCTACTGATTTGTATGTGTTGGTATTGTATCCTGAAACTTTACTGAATTCATTTATCAAGTCCGGGAGTCTTTTGGATTCTTTAGGTATCAGATCATATTGTCAGCATACAGAGAGAGTTTGATTTCTTCTTTTCCAATTTGGATACCTTTTTTCCTCTCTTTCCTGAGTGCTCTGTCTAGGACTTCTGGTACTCTGTTGAATAAGATAGTCTTAATTTTCTAAAGGAAACTGTAGTTGGCATTTACCACAGTGTCTGGCTCATAGCAACTGTGGCAGAGACTGCAAATTGTCTGTTCAACATCCATTCTCACACACTTACTAACAGAACCCCCATGCTATTGATGGCAGCAATTCATTCAGAGAAAAGATACATTTTCCAGCCTTCCTTGCAGCTAGTGTGGTCACATGACTGAGTTCTGTCCAATGAGATATACCTACAGGCTGTTAGGGGGATTTCCAAGAAGACTTTTTAAAGGAGAGAACAGATGAATAGAGTAGTACTTTCCTCCCTTCCTCTCCCTTCTTCCTTCCTGCCGGTGGGAAACCAGACATGATATGTAGAGCTCCAGCAGCCATCTGGGACCCTCAAATGAGCTGGAAGATAAAAGCCGTGCACTGAGGCCAGCGAGCAGAAGACAGAGGAGCCCACGTCCCTGATGATTCTAAGTAACTTCCTTGGATCACGTCCCTCAACTTTCTTTACGTGAAACTAGTTTTTTTAAATTACTGTGGTTGGAAGTCTTGCTATTTGAATTTGCCCTCTTATAACCTCATTTAATGTTAATTACCTTCCTAAAGACTCTGTCTCCAATAGAGTCACATTGGGGGTTAGGGCTTCAACATACAGATTTGGAGGAACACAATTCTGTCCACAAGCATGGTCATCTAGTGCCTCCCATTTCTGGAGACACTTCTAGGACCTGATCCTTCCCTCCCATCCACATGTTCCTTCAGTGTCACCCTGAGCAGGGTGATTGGTGTGAGGTATACACCCGACCCAAGCTGGACCACTCAAAGGCTTTGCCTGGGAATTTTGGAATTGGACCTGAGAAGGAGAGATTTCCTCCAGTGACAGAAAATTAGAGGCCAATTCAGGAGCTTTTGTCAGACTTGTTTTTCTCCATGTGGCCGGAATAAAAGGGGGATAGTCTGCAGTCAGGGAGCAGTAAGAACAAACAGATATACAGAGAAAGCAGAGGAGAGGTGGAATGGGAGTCCTAAATGCATTTAGTCCTGGTTTTAATTGTTAATGAGATTAAGTCACATTCATGACATAGTTCGTGAGAAACCTTTATCATACAGGCTTCTTTTTTCTTGAGCTACTTAGAATTGGGCTTCTGTTATTTATAATTGAAACTAACTAATACAATTCCCTAAAATTAAAAAAAAAATCTTTGTATTTTTAGGCTCCCAGAAGCTACATGATTTTCTAACAATGATTAGCAGTAACCGACAGTGTTTGTGTATTTTATCTTGTACATTAATTTATTGAAATTGAACAGAAACCACTGCACAATGAAATATTTGATGTTATTTTCAGTAAATTGTTACTAGAGTTAAACCTCAAGCCATCCTGATAGCTGCTCCTTACATTAGCCTCTTTGCAACTGCAGACTGAAGAATTGGCAATGAATGCCATTCAGCATGAAGAAAACAAAACACCATAAATTTCTAAAGTCTGTGAGGAACCACTGAGTTGCATTATCAATTAATTGTGCATCCTCTTTGGAAGTCTTAAATAGAGCAAAAGTTTACATTTAGAAATGCTTATAATTGTTGAAAGGACATAACCTGGATTTAATATACCCAATGAGCAGTCATTTTAACATTGCCTAAATCTCATGTTTTTCTAGTGGTTCACTTAACTTACCCTCTAATCATTAGCCAGGGACAGAACCGGTTTCTCAGAGGTAGCTATTGATCATTGTTTTACAGCTCCCCTCCCCAGCTTGTTTTGTATGAATTAGCTTTTCTATTTCAAGTATTTGCCTCCATTTATAAGACTCAAGTTAACCTAATCACTCTTCTGTGACCTACATGACACAGACAGATCCCCGCCCCCTCCCCCGCAACAATCATGTGACTAATCCATTCATCTGTCTGCTGTCCATCACCTGATGTCAGTACCTGTGCTCACCTGCCCCTGCGCTTACCTGACCACCATGCAATCCCTTTACGACCTTCTCCCATCAAAGGAAAGGATTAAAAGGATTCAGCCATGAGCAGCCATTTGCCATTGCCTTGCTAAGCTATGGTGTGGCCATGTTCTGTTTGAGCTATGACCAGGCCATGTTGGCCCCCTCACTTCCCTTGGGAAGATGAATCCCTCATTTTCTCACTCTAATTTACTTTCTAAATAAACTATGTTTTCTCATCTAACTTCTGTGCAATTTTTTGCATCTTTCATGTGGCATTGAATGGCACGCCAGACACCCACGCCCCCAGCGGGCCTGACCTAACATTCTAGAAGCCCCACTGGGAGTGTGCCCTAACATTTTCAGTGGTTCCACCGAGATGTGACCTAACATTTTTGGAGGTCTCACCAATATCTAACAATTATCATCTCTCTATGTCAACAATTATCCCTGAATAAAGATCCTGCATATCACCTAACAAGAGGAAAAACCCTCTAAATTACATGACTGAGTTTCAGACTGTGAGTAAAGGCTGGCTAACCAAAATGTTCAAGCAAACGAATGCAAATTTCCTTTTCTATGACTATGTAAGCAAAAATCTTTTGCACGGTACCAAGTTTGATGTGGTGTAGCACGTAAAAGAGAAAGCACCTTTATCTGTGCTTGCGTGGAAACCAGATAACCTTGTGAGAAACTGGGGAAGAAATGACTTAAGTGTCAGCTCTCACATCCCCTGTTGTGAATAGTCTTAAGGGGGGTTAAGTGTCATAACCATTAACACACAAACTTGATAGAAACTAAATCTCAGTGAACAAAAGAAAAAGAATGTCTCTACTACAAATATGTTCTACAAATTTCTAGTGGGTTCTTCTCATACTTTATTTCATTTAATCTTCCCAACAACCCAAGGGGCAGATATTGTCATGGTCAATATAGTTGAGGAAACTGAGTCAGAGAGAATGCTACATCGCGTCCAGTGTCACCTAGCTGGTAAGTTAGAGCCGGCTTTTGAACGTAGGTCATCTTACTCCCCTGGCCATGTGGAGTGTGTTGTACTGTGACTTCCTCAAGGGAGGAGAGCTTCTGTTTAAATTGTTTCTTTAAATTTCCATGCAAGAATGGAGTCTTCTTCTTGGTGGTAATAATGTGGACGGCATCAAGAATATAGCAGTTATCCTCAGAGTATATTAAAGCCAGCAGATGGGTTTAATAGAGGAATCACAAAAGACATACCTCTAAAACATGTTCATAGTCAACAATAATATATTATTTAAAAACAAGGCTTGACCACTTAATCCTGGACTGAATCCCATGCTGAGAGCAATTGTGACAGGAGATTTTCTTTCAAGAATAATACAGAGATATTCAACAGAATTTAAAAGGATTATGTTATAAAAAGAAATGCTGAATCAATATTTAATTTTCTGCATTTGACACCTATACTGTGAGTAGTTTAAGGCATATCTTTATTCATGTGAAAACACACTCAAGTGTGCTAAAGGGTCATAATATAGTCATACAACCTCTCTTGGGTGGTTTAGGAAAACATACCTCTAGAGAGAGAGAGAGTAAAAAAAAATATGACAAAATGTTCTAAAATAAGTAATTGGTGGGGGGAAGTCTATGGGAATTCTTTATAAGTATTGTTTATAAGTATTGTTTTCACAGTTGCCCTGGTGTTTTAAATTAGTTAAAAATATGAGGTTGGTAGAAAAGCGCACGAGGCTTAGACCCGGCATCCTGATTTCAGGCTTAGCATTCCCGTCATCCATCTGAGTGACATTCATCAGTCACTTATGCTCTCTGGACCAACCATGCCTCTCTCCTGTAAAGAACAGAAGTTATTTCTTCTCACTTCAGGTTGACATTCCATTAGGCATAGAAACCTCAACTCAATCATTCCCCTGCATCGTGTGATTTCTACTTTTTCCCTGTTATGAACTTTTTTCCTGCTGCTGTGAACCGCCATAGTCACGGTCTCTTGTGCCCCTGTCCTTGGGTAGAACTGCATGTATCAATGTGGATAAACTAAAACATATAAAAGTGAAAAAAGCACCATGAACATGACACATTTAATATTATTCCATTTGTGAAAATTTTTAGACTCTAAACTGCATCATGAAAGTACAAAACATACAATAGATTAATGTATGCCAACCCCACCATGGAGCTGACCTCTGGGTGGGAAGGAAGGAGTAGGGTGGGTTATTTAGTTGTGTCTACAATGCTTCATCTCCTTGAGAGAGAGAGTGAGAGATTGATCTAAGGTAAAAGAGAGTTCAGCTAAAGAATCTCTTGGTTGGCTGGGCGCGGTGGCCTGTAATCTCAGCATTTTGGGAGGCTGAGGTGAGAGGATTGCCTGAGCCCAGGTTCGAGACCAGCCTGGACAACTTGGTGTGACCTTGTCTCTACAATAAATCACACACACACACACACACACACACACACACACACACACACACACAAACTAGCCGGGCATGGTGGCATCTGTAGTTCCAGCTACTTGGAAGGCTGAGGTAGAAGGATCACCTAAGCCCCAGCAGGTCAAGGCTGTGGTGGCCATGAGTGTGCCACTGCACTCCAGCCTGAGTGACAAGAGTGAGACTCCAACTCAAAAAAAAAAAATCTCTTGTTCCCTTCCAGTTCTAATGGTCTACACTCGAGCTAGACTTGCAATCTTGAAATACTTGATAACATTTAGCCTGTTTATAGGTGTGTGTAGATTTAACAGAATTCAACCAGCACATACTGAGAAAATTCTTTATGTAGGGCGTTGAGCTGCCTAGAGTTGTTAGAGATAACTAAAACATGGTTTGGAATGCTGTGAAGGAAAAAGAACTCTGATGTGGTGTTAAAGAAAAAGCTTCATTAATCGCTTCCTTGAGAACAGTATTTAAAGAACAATGAAAGGAAACAATGAACATAGGAGGGAGGGGGAAGGCTTTATTAGAGATATGCTTTTAGCCATATATTCCTGATGCGAACATTGATTCTTAGCATTGTTGGCTCAGTGAACTGCCTGAGAAAGTTATATTCTGGAATGAAATCTTACTTATTCCACATGGGAATTGACTGGTCCTCAATTAATAGTAACAATTGAAGTGTATGTATCGAAACAGCAGAAAAATACTTACAAATAGAAAATATTTAATAAAAGACTAGCTGCGCCCCGTGGCTCACATCTGTAATCCCAGCACTTTGAGAGGCCAAGGCAGGAGGACTGCTTGAGCCCAGGAGTTTGAGACCAACCTAGGCAACATAGCAAGACTCGTCTCTACAAAAACATCAAAAAACTAACCACGCATGGTGGTGTATGCCTGTAGTTCCCGCGACTTGGAAGTCTGAGGCAGAAGGATCTCCTGAGCTAGGGAGGTTGAGTTTACAGTGAGCCATGATTGCACCACTGCACTCCAGCCTCAATGGCAGAGTGAGAACCTCGATGGCAGAGTGAGAACCTAGCTAATAAATAAATAAATAAATAAATGTCTAGTACCATTTAAAGCAAAACACAGGGGAAATTTGGTAATAATCCTGTGAATTTCTGCAACTTGATAACCAAACTGGGTGATTCAAGCAACGAATTCATCTATTGAGTGTACATACTATTACAGCAAAACATATCTCTCTGCCTCTGACAGTCACCTTATGCAAATGTGAACAGAAGAGAGGCTTATCCATCAGGGTTCTCTTGGTGCCAAAACCAGAAAACCTGACTCCGGTGAACATAAGTGAAACGTAAAAGTCCAGGGATAATTTAACTTCTAGCACAACTTGATCCAGGAGCACTGGCATTGCAGGGGAGCCTAAGGGCCCTCTTCTCATCTTAGTTGTCAAGTGGGATCGTCAGCTGAGTCTAGGAACCGTTTCCAAACACAGCTCAAGGGCGGCCTACCTGGCACCGGGAGGCCACATGCTGGCACGGGCCTTGCAGTGACAGAAAGTGAGGCGTTTATTGCAGGGCACAGAGCAAAAAGAATTGGACAGCTCATGCTTAAGACCCAAGCTCCCCGATGGCTTGCATGTAAGGGTTTTCAAAGGCAGGGAGACAGAAGTTACAGGCAAAGTCAGAAGTCATGGAGGCTAGACATTGGTTTGCCCTAAGAAGGCAGGACATCTCGAAGCAGGGATCCACATGTCACCTGTGAATTCAAAGATTCTCTGATTTGTGATTAAAGAAGCAAAGCTTTGTCTAAAATTTGGGTCTTGCAGGGTGGGGAGGCTCACGCCTGTAATCCCAGCATTTTGGGAGGCCAAGGCGAGAGGATTGCCTGAGGCCAGGGGTTTGAGACCAGCCTGGGCAACTTGGTGAGACCGCATCTCTAAAATAAATCTTTCTCTCTCTCTCTCTCTTTCTCTCTCTCTCTCTCTCTCTCTCTCTCTCACACACACACACACACACACACACACACACACACAGAAACTAGCCAGGCATGGTGGTGTGCATCTGTAGTTCCGGCTACTTGGAAGGCTGAGGTGGAAAGATTGGCTGAGCCCAGCAGGTCGAGGCTGCGGTGGCCGCGAGAGTGCCACTGCACTCCAGCATGGGTGACAAGAGTGAGACACCAACTAAAAAAAAAAAAGTGGCCAACACAGACAGCTTTTATGCTTTTCAGACAATGATCAATTTTGTGAAGAAATGACAAGACAGAGGGGTCCAGGCTAGAAGCAGTAGGTTCCAGGGAAATCATCAGGAGATGTATGAGAGGGAAGGGAAGATAAGGGCTATTTTAATAAGTTTCTGTATACATATCCATCACAGCATTACTTCCCCGGCCCTGGTAATATGGGCAGTCCTCTCACGCTGGCATAGGGAACGCAGCTCTCTCCTGGGAATGGTTATGGCTTGCTGTAGGTAAGAGAGGGCAGTTCACATGTCCTTTCTGCAACTGCGGCTTCTCAAGTGCTTTTAGGTCAAAATCATCACCACGCCAGGCTGCCCACTTTGCCCATTATGCCCTTAATGCCTTCAGCACCAGGACTGTTTTCTCCCCATCTCTTGGCTTGTTCTTTGGTGCTGGCATCATTTCCAGACTTATGCATGGACTGGCCACAACAGACTCAGGTTATGGTCTTACTTACTGCTATGGTCTTAGGGAAAAAGAAATGGTCTCAGTTCAGTAGTTCCTACACAGATTCCAATACTTAGGTTGCTTGGCATCACCCGAGTCACATGCTTATTATCCCTGAACTCACGGTCACTGCTACCAGGGACTACAATGCTCTCATTGGTCAGAGTAAGTCACATGGTCACCAGAGGCATCAGGGTGGGGCGCAGTCCACTCTCAGCACGTGTTCTCAAACTGGAACACACGTTCAAATTACCAAAGGAACTTTTAAAATGCAGATTCTGATTCAGTAAGTCTGGAATAGGTTCAGAGAGGCCACACTTCCTCAGGGAGTTAATTTGGAAGCCTGCCAACTGCAACCTGGAGGGTGGCGTGACTTAACTCTTGCCTGGCATAGGTCCTGTTTAAAATTGAGAGTCTTATTGCCACAGAGTCCATTCTTTCAGCCTTGTGATCTCTATTTTAGCATTAATACTGATCAGCTGTTGTGTCTAAACTGTAAAAAGGAGGAGGCATAATTAGATGTGTCTGACCTCCTGTCCCATCATGGCCAGGAACTCAGCTTTTAAGGTTTCTCTGGGGTCCCCTTGGCCTAGAGGGGGTCCATTCAGTTGGTTGTGGGCCTTAGGATTTTATTTCATAGTTTTGTTCTCATTTTTTCTGCTTAGAACTTGTTAATATTTATCTTTCTTGAACCTATGGCTCAAAGTCTCTTGTCATTTTGGAAAACTCAGAAATCATCTCTTCAAATATTGTTTCTGCTATATTCTCCTCTTCTCTCTCAGAAGACTCCAGTGATATGTATGTTAGACCTTTGTATTATATCTCATATGTCCCTTACAGTTTTTTCTCTCCCTGCTTCAGTATAAGTATTTTATTCTTGCCTGTATTTCCATTTACTTATTTCACCTTCAGCTGCATCTAATCTACTATTAAATCATTCTGTTTGTGCTTTGTAATTGTATTTTTTCAGTTCTTGAACTTCCTTTTTTTTTTGAAAGCAGGATTTATTGAGAGGACAGAAAAGCTCCCACAGTGGGAGGGGACCCGAACAGGTTGCCCCTTACTTAATTTCTTAAACATTAACTTCTTAATTTCTTTAGTTTTATGAGAACTAAAATTCTCATAGTTATTTAAAAATATACATCTAAAAATTCTAATATTTTCATATACCCTGTGATTCTGTTTTTATTTTCTTTTACTTTTTTAAATTTTTTTTTTGAGTCAGGGTCTCACTCTGTCATCCAAGCTGCTTGGCATGATCATGGCTCACTGCAGACTCAAATGCCTGCACTTAGGCAAACCTGGGACTACAGGTGCACACCACCACACCTGGCTAATTTTTTAAAATTTTTAGTAGGGACGAGGTCTTGCTATGTCACCCAGGCTAATCTCAGACTCCTGGGCTCAAATTGGTTTCAAACTCCTAGACTCAAGCAATCCTCCTACTTTGGCCTCCCAAAGTGTTGGAATTATATAGTGCTGGGATTACAGGCATGATCCATTTTTAAACTTTTCTTTCTGGAGTCAATTATTATCTTTGTGGGCCTCATTGTTTCTTACTGAACTTTAAACATTTGTATATGAAAAAGTACAAAAAACAATTTAAGGCTCTGGATAATGTTAACTTCCTTCACAGAGGGTTGACTTTTGCTTCTGGTGGGAAGTTTGACCAAATGTAGATCATCTTAATCTTAATTTAATCTGGGATTTAAACAGTCAAAGCTAGGCTTCCAGATTTTTTTTGTTTATTTGTTTTGTTTTTTAATATGGCATGTTTCACAAATAGTTCACTAATAGTTCTTCTTGTGAAGAACTATTTCCATTTACATTGACTCCTGGGATGGAACCCTTCAGGATCCCAATGGAAGATCTGGAATGTTTACCAGGGGACCTTTCCTAGCTTTACCTTTTTGTTCCTCCTTTTTTTGTTGTTTCTACAGCTCATGAGACACATCTTGGATCACCTCAGCCACCACTTTTGGCAGGTCCTCTAAGGGGAAAGAGTCCAATTGCCAGGCATGTCTAGGCTTCCTTTTTCATCCAGGTCTTGATCCTAAAAATTCTCTGTCTTCTCTGGTCTCTTTTCAGTTAGGTCTGGAAGGGAAAAGACATAACCAGAATCAGCTCCTTAGAAGAGGACTTTCTCAGATGGTCCCACGGCAGTGCCCGCTGGCTGGTCTGCTGAGCCATGCTCAGATGTCTCTTGGATGCCCCTTCAGCAAAGAGCCTCATCACCAGTCTTGGCTTTCTCTAAAAGGCAGTGCACACACACACACGGAAACAAGCCTGAGAAATGCATTCTTCAGAAAGCCACTGCTCTGAAGACATTTATTACTTGCAACTTCTCAGTCAAATCTGCATGTTTTTATTTATTTATTTATTTATTAGTTGGAGTCTCACTCCATTGCCTAAGCTGGAGTGCTGTGGCACACACATGGCCACCCCAGAGTCAACCTGCTGGGCTCTGGAGATCCTTCCACCTCAGGCTTCTAAGGAGCTGGAACTACAGATGCGCGCTACCACACCCTGCTAATTTTTGATTTATTGTAGAGATGAGGTCTCGCCAAGTTGCCCAGGCAGGTCTCAAAACCGCGGGCTCAGACCATCCACTCTCTTCGGCCACCCAAAGTGCTGAAATGACAGGCTGAGTCACCTAGCCCTGCCTGTATGTACTTTAAATGAGGTCATGAACTCAACCTTGAGGTTTAGTTGTTGGACATAGTTCAGCCGGCAGCATGAGCACTCTGTGTGAGCCACATGATATGAGAGCTCTGTCTATTTGGAGCCTACCACATGGCTATACTGGATAAAATAGTGTCCCCCAAAATTCACGTCTACCCAGAACCTCAGAATGTGACGCTATTTGGAAAAAGGGTCTTTGCGGATGCAGTTAGGCAGGATGAGGTTATACTTCTTTAGGGTAGGCCCTGAATCCAATGACTGGTGTCCCTCTAAGACCATGTGGAAACCTAGGCAGAGGTTGGCTGCTGCCACAAGCCAAGAAATAGCAAGGACTGCCAGGAGCCACCAGAGCCTGGAAAGAGACAAAGAGGGAATCTTCCCAAAAGCCTTCCGAGGAGCACCGCTCACCTTGGTTTCAGACTCCTCGCCTCCCAAACTGTGAGAGAAGGGATTTCTGTTGTTTGAAGCCACCTGATGTGTGGTCATTTGCTTTGGCAGCCCCAGGGAGTGGATAAAGTGGCCAGCAAGGTTATTCAGTTTTTCTTCTTCACAATATTAAATCTGGGAAGTATTTAATTACTCAATATTTAATTTATAGAGGTGACTGAGTGACCACGCGGAGAGGTCAATGCCATCTAAAGAAACTTTACAACTCACAGTTCCCACACAGAGCCACAAGGGGAAATGCCAGACTCGGTCAGGAGGCAGAAGGCGTGAGGGGAGAGCGTGGCCCGGAGCCTTTGCTGTGGTTTCCACAAGAAAGAGTGAGGCAGGGAGGTAATTTTTGAACAAGCTTAGAGTTGGATAATTTAGTTTTGTTGGGCTCTGGTTTCTGGGGTATTCTCTGGTTGTCCAGAACCTGGCCATGGGGCACTTTAGGACAGAAGAAATACTGGCCTGGTGTTTGAGAGTTAGACACAGGAGGTGGTTGAGGATATGGGCGTTGGGTTGGCTGGTTTGTATATGAGAGGCGGGTTCATAGGCAAGTTGCTTATGACCTCTAGGATGAGCTAGCCCTGGGAAGGACAGTCTCTCCTGGGACTACAAGGTTCAAGATGTCAAGGCATTACAAGATGCAGATAATTTAGAAGACATCATTAATACAGACATGCAGAGAGAGGTCTCTAGATGAAGTGGTAGAGAGAAGAAGACAGAATCTCTTTCAAGAATTTTCCCAGCCAAATTCTTGAAAGAACAACTTATATTCTTTGTTTATGTGTCTCTCATTGACTTCTCATCTGCATTTTTTCCCCTTACCTCTAAAAAGTTGGTGCTATTCGGATGATAACCGACTCCTTGATGCAAAATCCAATATATACTTTCACTTATGTCACTTTCTCTGTGAACCCTGCTCTTTCTCCCTGCCCTCTGAGATAGAATTGGTCTCTCCCAGCCTGGTGCTTTTTTTGTACCTTATGGAAACTTTGATCAAGCACCTCAAGCCTTTCATTGCACGTAAGTGTTTATGTGTATCTAGCCTCTGCAAGAACGTTAGCTGCCAGCCCCTCCATTTCTATTAATGTTTATCATTTTCAATCCTTAATATTTAGAACCTAGCATGGTGTGGGTTCCAATAACTTTTTATTTTTTAGTTGGAATCTCACTCCGGCGCCCAGGCTGGAGTGCAGTGGCACACTCACGGCCACCCCAGCGTCGACCTGCTAGGCTCCAGGGATTCTTCTGTCTTAGCCTTCCAAGTAGCTGGAACTTTTTAAACTACAGACTTTTAAAAATACAAACTTAATGAATAGAAGGTATCCCTCTGGAGCAGAGGAATCATTTTTGACTGCTCCTTGCTTGTTGGGCTAGCTCCTCCCTCAGCATCTATGGCCTCTTTCTTTTCCTGTTTTTCTTCTGCTCTTACTTTTTCTTGTCTCTCTCATTTTCCTTCACATCCATTAAAGGTCAGTGTTTCTAAGGTCCCAAGAAATTTGTGTAATTTCCCTGGATGATCTCATGTATTTCGTGTTTCTTATGACCACCTTTATGCTGATGACTTCAGAATCATTCTGTCAAGGTTGGATCTCTCTTTCAAGTTGTAGGCTCGTATAGCCAGCTGCCTGCAGTCATCCCCACCTCAGGGGGCCAAACTGACTAAACTCATCATGCCCAAAGCTGACCTCAACGTCCTCCTTCAAAGACGGGATTTTCTGCCAGGTTTCCTCGTCACACAAGTCATCCTAGACTCATTGTTCTCTGTGACAGTCCACAATCTCCTGGTCAAATCATTTTTTTTTTTTTTTTTTGAGTCAGGGTCTCCCTCTGTCACCCAGGCTGGAGTGCAGGGGCACAATCACTGCAGCCTTGACCTCTTGGGCTCAAGCAGTTCTCCCAAATCAGCCTCCTGAATAAATTGGACTTACAGGCACATGCCATCATGCCCGACTATTTATTTATCTATTTATTTTTGCATAATCTGAGTCTTGCTATGGTGTCCAGGCTGATCTTGAACTCCTGGTCTTAAGCAATCCTCCCACTTCAGCCTCCCAAAATGCTGGGATCGCAAGCGTGAGCCAGCCTTCAAGTCTGATTTTGGAGTCTGCCACCTAAATGTCTCCTACTTCCTTACTTTTCTCAGTGTCCCTCTACCCCTCTGCCCCTTCACAAAGTACCCATTCTCTTCTTCCTCCAAGTCATTCTCCTTTCCATTCAAGAGTGTCTTACGGAGAATTAGATTGACGTGTTCAGTCCTTCAACAGTTTTCTTTGTGCTCCAGGATAACTCTTCTTCTGAAGCTTACTCTCTGCCTGGAACACCCTCCCGCCTTGTCAGTCTGGTAAGCTCTTCTCTGTGGCATCAAGCCAGTAACTTTGATGTACGCTTTCTATGAGCAAAACCCTGAACTCACGGATCCTTCAAAGCCTTTCCCTGGTCTTCACACTGGCTGCTTTCATAGACTTCCTCAACGTCGATCATGATGACTTATCTACATGGCTCTTATTCACCCCTTCCCTGTGGGGCCCACTGCAGGTCTCTTAGCAACTTCACAAGTTGTCATGAGGGAATGGTGGGCTGGATCGCTCATGGTCCTCACTAAGGACAAGCAATCTGACACATCCTACATTTCAACTTTTTCCCAACATTCCCCCTGTAGGTGAAATTTTGCCTTTATCCTCTTGTGGTTTTCAGCTGGGCTTGAGAATTAAACTGACATCACACAGACTAATAGGAGAAAAGCTAAAATATGGTTAATACAAGTTTTATGTGACACAGAAATCCTCTTAAGGAAATGAGTCTAAGAAGGGACAAAACATGAATGCTTTTTTTTTTTTTTTGAGTTGGAGTCTCACTCAGTCTCCCAGGCTGGAGTGCTGTGGCATGCTCACTGCCACCACAGCGTGGACCTACTGGGCTCAGGTGATCCTTCCACCTCAGTCTTCCAAGAAGCTGGGAGTACAGGCATTCGCCATCAATGCCTGGCTAATTTTTTGATTTGTTGTAAAGATGACATCTCTCCAAGCTGGTCTTGAACTTCTAGGCTCAGGCAATTCTCTTACCTCTGCCTCCCAAAGTGCTAGGATTACAGGTGAGAGCCTCTGTGTCCAGCAAAATCGTTTTTTTTTTTTTTTGGACCAAGGTCTCACTCTGCCACCCAGGCTGGAGTACAGCAGCACCATCACAACTCACCACAGCCTTGACTTCCTGGGTTCAGGTGATCTTCCCACCTCAACCTCCCAGGTAGCTGGGACTACTGGCAGGCACTGGCACACTTGGCTAATTTTTTTATTTTTATTTTTGTAGGGATGGGGTCTCACTATGTTGCCCAGGCTGGTCTCAAACTCCTGGGCTCAAGCAATCCTCTTGCCTTGAACTTCCAAAGTGCTGGGATTACAGGCTTGAGCCACCACATCTGGCCCTGAATGCTGTTATACTAGACTGAACAAAGAGAAGCAATTGTGGAAAGTACCTGCACTGTGAGGGGAAGTTAATGGAAGAGAAGGATTATTTTTAACAAGGTATATTTGTATAGGAGTCTCTTGGTCTTGACTGTTATATCACTTTCCTTCTGCTATAGGGAGGGCATCTTCCAAATGGGAGTTTTATTCCCTGCTTTAAGAAGGATACTCTGATCTCTCTGATTCTGTCCAGAGATCAGGGTATCCTTAAAGTGACAGAATCAGAGAGATCAGAGTATCCTTCTTACATCTCCCGTATTTTTAAGTGCCTTTAGCTCAAAATAATCTTTATGCCAAAGTGGCACTTTCTGAGGTGACATGTTTGGAGTTTTTCTATCCAGTGGTAGAATTATTCTACCACTCCTCACATCTCATGACTGTTTAGTTTCACAGGAATTAGTCAAGCCTCCCCAAGCTCAACCTGCACTTTGACTTCTTGCTTCTAACCACACTCTTCCATCTCCACAGATGGTCCCTCTACACTTTTTTGGGCCTACAAAGTTTCTGCTCATCCTCCGAGACCCACCTCAAGTGTCACACCCAGTGTCACTCAGCTTTTGGTTATCTAAGAATGAGTCGGATACTCTTCTGATTATTCCCAGAGCAGTGTGTACATTTTATATCTTACTGTTGCATATCATGCTTCTAAAAAATTTTTATATCTATTTTCCTCAAAAAATAGAAAAAAGACAGAGGACATGAAGCACCCATTCATCTTGGTATTCTCAGCAATTGGCATTGGAAACTGAATGAATGATTGGAAGGCTAAACAAACGTTCAAATACGGGCCTAGGAAGATCAAATTGGCAAAAGAGTAACTAGGAGTATAATGCAAGGCCTATGCAATCCTGAAATAGAATACTAGTGACAATAGAAATACAAGAAGATCAGGTGGCAAGCTTAAGAGGATTTAACGACCCAGTAAAAATTAGGAAGAAGGGAGAAAAAAGCAAAATTAACTCCAAGTCAATTTTTTTCAGTCATATATCTCTTTGAAAATCTAAAGAGAGCTAATAACATTCATTCTCGAAAAACATGCACATATGACCTTTTGCATATTAAATGAGGAGCTTCCTTTCTTAAATGTCCCCCACTCAAGTCTATACACCATTATGTTGGTGCATCAGATTGGAGTATTGGGAAGGTAGTGGCATCATTAATTGACCTGTAAACAGCGTGAAAGGTAGCTGACTCAGAGGAGTGACACTAGGTTTGAGAATGTAGAAGACCCAACGTGTTCATGGATTTGGCTGCTCCAGAGAGACCCGAGGTACCTGATCCACGGTGGTCTGCAGAGATGCTGAGGCAGTCGATCCCAAGGCACTGCTCGGGAGAGCAGGTCCTTTCGCAGTTCGCCCAGCTGAGTGCCTAGTTAAGAAATCTCAGCTTGTTGACAGACTGCCCCTACCAAAGTGGAAAAGATCCGCTTGTTAAGTGGGTCTGTGCAAAGGAAACTCAAAACTCTAGAGGGAATGGGCAGGCGTAGATTATATGCCTGTAATCCCTGTGTGTTGGGAGGCCGAGGCAGGAGGATTGCTTGAGACCAGGAGCAAGACCAGTCTGAGCAACATAATGAGATCCCTGTCTCCACAAAAAATTTTTTTAAGAATTAACTGGGTGTGATGGCACATACCTGTAGACCCAGCTATTCAGGAGGCTGAGACGGGAGGATTACTTGAGCCCAGGAATTCAGGGCTACAGTGAACTATGATTATGCCACTGCACTCTAGCCTATGCAAAAGAGCAAGATCCTGCCTCTAAAAGCAAAAACAAAAAAAAAAATCCCCCAAAACAAAAAACCTCAGAGGGTAAATTTAAATTATGAACACAAATATTTCCCTATATAAAAATGTATAACTATACTAATTTATCTTGAATATCATCAAGGTTTACTGTGTTTGAGATTGGAAGCAGAGATGTTCATTAGATTGAAATGGTTCCTGGAAAAGAAACTGGAATAAAGATAGAGATTTGAGAGTCATTTCT
>CAUYQG010273869.1:0-48157 GCA_963574415.1 Tarsius wallacei
GTAATTCCAGCTACTTGGAAGGCTGAGGCGGAAGGATCGCCGGAGCCCAGCAGGTCGAGGCTGCGGTGGCCGGGAGCGGCCACTGCACTCCAGTCTGGGCAACAGAGTGAGACCCCAACTCAAAAAAAAAAAAAAAAAAAACTAGCCAGATCACTTGAGCCCAGAAGTTCAGTGCTGCAGTGAGCCATGATCAAACCACTGCACTCCAGCCTGGATGACAGAGTGAGACCTTCTAAAAATAAAAATCAAGGAGAAGTAAAATATGACAAAACTAGAATCAAGGATGTGTAAGTCAAGTATACTGTTACAAGGTTCTCACTTTTTGAGTTGGTAAAATACTAATTAAAGGGAAACAAGATGTTAAGGATGCATACTCTAATTTCTAGAGTCATTTTTCTCAACTGGGATTAGGTAAAATCATTCCTCAGAAAATTGAATGGCTTTCTCAATTCTCACTAAGATAGTACATTCCAGATTCAGAAGTTCTTACGTACAATGGATGCCTTAGGGCGTTAGGCCTTAATTATCTCCCACAACCTGCTTTAGATGAACCCCTAATAACAATAGAAAGTGGTTGCACTACAAAGTATGAAAAGAAGACTGGGTGTGGTGGCTTAAGCCTGTAATCCCAGCATTTAGGAAGACCAAGATGGAAGGATTGCTTGAGCTCAGGAGTTCAAGACCAGTCTGGGCAACATAATGACCCTTGTCTCCAAAAAGTCAAAAAAATAGCTGGTTGTGGTGGCATGAACTGGTAGTCCCAGCAACTTGGGAGGCTGAGGTAGAAAGATTATCTGAGCCCAGGAGGTCAAGGCTGCAATGAGTCGTGATTATGCCACTGCACTCCAGCCTGGGTAACAGAGTAAAACCCTCCAACCAAAAAAAATTATGAAAAGTACTTGAGGCTTGGTGTGGTGGCTCACACACGTAATCCTAGCACTTTGGGAGGCCGAGGTGGGAGGATTGCTTGAGCCAGAGTTTGAGACTGACCTATGCAATATAGTAAAACCTCATCTCTAAGAATATATATATATATATAAAATAAATCAGCTGGATATGGTGGCATGCACCTGTAGTCCCAGCTACTCAGGAGGCTGAGGCTGAGCCCAGGAGGTTGAGGTTGGGTTGAGCCATGATTGCACCACTGCACCCCAGCCTGGACAACAGAGTGACACTTCAACTCAAAGAAAAGATAAAACGTAGTCACACTTTTTAAAAATACAGTAACATGTTTGACACTTAGGGAAGGAAAAGTATAAAAATGTTGTTTTCCCAAGCAAAATTACATTCAGGCATAGGGCTACAATTTGTTGGCAATATGCAAGAATTTAGGAAATTGTTCCCATGAGCTGTTTCTGAGGAATCTGCTAGATGTAAAAAGTCAAACAGCCAAACTTGCTAGAGATAAGTAAACCTAGGGGTTGATGGTGGGCATTAGTGACATGTAATATGTTATTACCTGACAACGTAGATATTGTACAACCATAAAAACATTGCAACAGGCCCAATGTGGTGGCTCGCACCTGTAATCCTGGTGCTTTGGGAGATTGAGGCAGGAGGATAGCTTCAACCCAGTAGTTCAAGGTTGCAATGAACTATGATTATACCACTGCACTCCAGTCTGGGAGACAGAGTGAGATTTTGTTTCAAAACAAAATAAAAAGAACAACATATTTCACCAAGAAGAAGCAAGACAGGAATGTATACAATGATACTATCCATAAACAGTTCAAAATGCAACTAGAGACTAAAATATCTGGTCATATATAAAAGGTACTCAAACCTATGAAGAAAAACAAGTAAATGATGAATACCAAGTCTGTGAAAGATGCGTTCTCTTGGATAAAACAAAAAGTAGGAAGAGGAAAGGGACATAGAAAGCTCTTAGAAAAACCTTTTGTTTCTTGGTCTGGATGGTGGGTGTGTGGATGCTCGCTATATGTCTCATAATTAATACCTTTCGTTTTCATACAACTTTCATCGTGGATGCTATAATTTCACATTTTAAAACAAAGAACTTTTAGGGATTGGCAGTAGCAGGATACTGTCCGGGAAGGAAGCGGGGAGACAACATCAGCAAATGTCCCTGATCTCAAACCAGGTGAAGTGGGGAACAAAGGGAGGCTCAAACATTACTTGTACAATAACCACTTGTATACCTAATGCTGAAGTGTACCCCATATCTTTAAAATAAAACTCTTTGGATTGGATTTTAAAATCTTGTATATATTATTTTTTAATATGAACACAACCAGGCCAGGCATAATGGCTTGTGCCTGTAACACCAACATCTTGGGGGGCTGAAGTAGGAGGACTGCATGAGACAAGGAGTTCAAGATGAGCCTGGGCAACACAACAAGATCTCATCTCTACAAAAACCAAAAATAGGCCAGGCATGTTGGCACATACAGCTACTTGGGAGGCTGAGGTGGAATGATTACCTGAGTCCAGGAGGTTGAGGCTGTGGGGAGCTGTGATTGTGCCACTGCACTCCAATCTGGGTGACAGAGTGAGACCCCTGACTCTAAATAAATTAATAGGATATAACTGGATTCAGCCATGCTGCATGCACTGAACACTTTGAGTGCACATTCCCCGTGCCTTGCTGCCAGTGCACAGACACAAGATCCAAGATGGCCCTTGGGCTAAGTCCAAGGTCGAACACAAGACCTTATCCATGGGTGCCCTGCAGAGTTCGTCATGCTGATGGAGAGGTACCAGCACTATGGCCAGACAGTGTACACCCTCAGGCTGGAGTTCACATCCAAGATGTGGAGGGAAAGTGCATGAGGCTTGAGCCAGGGTCAAGGACCTGGGAGACACCACCTGGTACCTGGGGCTGATGGCATGGAGCTAGGTGGAAAACTGGTGGTTGCAGGAACTGCAGATAGCAAGGCTGTGGCAGGCGGCACAGTGATAACCAATAAATGGCAAAGACACAACAAATAAAACTACACGCTGATATCCCTGATGAACAAAGATGCAGAAATCTATAATAAAATACTAGCAAACCAGATCCAGCAACATCAAAAAGATAATTCATTGTGTTCAGGTTATCTTTATTCCTGGGATGCAGGATTGCAAATCAGTAAATGTAATCCACTACATAAGCGGAATTAAAAACAAGAAGCACATGATAATCTCAATAGATGCAGAAAAAGCATAGAATAAAATCCAGCATTCCTTCATAATTAAAAAAAAAACAAACTTCAACCATCTAGACATCAAAGGGACATACCTCAAAATAATAGCCATCTATGATAAACTGACAGCTAACATACTGAATGGGCAAAAAATGAAATCATCGTCACTAAGAACTGAAACAGGATGAAGATGTCCACTCTCATCACTCCTATTCAACATAGTACTGAAGTTTTATCCAGAGCAATCAGGCAGAAGAAAGATAAAGGTATCCAAATAGGAAAAGAGGGAGTTAAAATATCTCTCTGTAGGTGATAAGATGCTGTATCTAGAAAACCCTGATTCCAACAAAAGACTCCTAACACTGAAAAGCTACTTAAGTAAAAAGTCTCAGGATATAAAATCAGTGCTCAAAAATCAGTAGCATTTGTATGCTTCAACAATGTTCAAACTAAGAATCACCAAATCAAGAACACAGTCCCATTTATAATAACAACAACCACAAAAAGTACCTTGAAATACATTTAACCAAAAAGGTGAAAGATCTCTATAACAAGAACTACAAAACACTGCTTAAAGAAAACAAAGATGGCCAGGTGCAGTGGCTCAAGCCTGTAATCCCAGCATTTTGGGAGGCCAAGTCTAGAGGATTGCCAGAGTTCAGGGGTTTGAGACCAGGCTGGGCAACTTGGTGAGACCTGGTCTCTACAATAAATTAAAAAAAAAAAAAAAATTAGCTGGGTGTGGTAGTGCACGCCTGTAGTTCCAGCTACTTGAAAGGCTGAGGCAGAAGGATCGCCTGAGCGCAGCAGGTTGAGGCTGTGGTGGCCATGAGCATGCCACCGCACTCCAGCCTGGGCAACAAAAAAACAACAAAAAAAGATGACACAAGTGGAAAAACATTCCATGCTTATGGATTGGAAGAATCAAATTATTAAAATATCCATTCTGCCTAAAGCGATCTGAGCTTTAGGGATTACAAACACAATCCCTATCCAATTACCAGCATGTTTTTCACATACCTAGAAAAAAAAACAATACTTAAATCCATATGGAAGCAAAAAAAGGCCTGAATACCCAAAACCTAAGAAGAAGGAAAAAAAAAAATCAGGAGGCATCACAATGCCAAACTTCGAATTTTACTACAAGGCTGCAGGATTCAAAAACAGCATGATACTGATACAAAGACACATTGACCAATAGAACAGAATAGAGAACGCAGAAATAAAACCATTGACCTAAAACCAACTGATCTTTGATAAAATTAACAAAAATAAACAATGGAGAAAGGACAGCCTATTCAATAAATGGTGTAGGAAAACTATATGCAGGAAAATGAAGGACCACTTCTCTCTCACCATATGCAAAAATTCACATGGACTAAAGATTTAAATGTAAGACCTCAAACTATGAAATAAATTATTTTAAAAAGCATAGGAAACATCCTCTTGGACATCAGCCTCGGCAATGAACCTAAAAGCAAGTCTCCAAAACCAAATGCAGCAAAAACTAAAATTGACAGGACCTAATAAAACTAAAGAACTTCTGCACAGCAAAAGGAACTCTAAAGAGACTAAATAGATAACCTACAGAATGGGAGAAATTATTTGCAAACTATGCATCCAACAAAGGGCTAATATCCATAGTCTATAAGAAACTGAAACGAACTGACATGTTAAAAAAAGAAAACATAACCCCGTTTAAATATGAAAAAAGGGCACCAGACACTTTTCAAAAGAACACATACAAGTGGCCAAGAAACAGGAAGAAATGCTCAGAATCACTAATCAGAGAAATGCATATTGAAAATTTAACAAGTCAAAAAATAACATGTTGGGCTGGGCTTGGTGGCTCATGCCTGTAATTTCAGCACTTTGGGAGGCAGAGGCGAGAGGACTGCCTGAGCCCAGGGGCTTAAGACCAGCCTGGGCAACTTAGCAAGATCTCATCTCTAAAATAAATAAGTTAGCTGAAAGGCTGAGGTAGAAGGATCACCTAAGCCTAGCAGATTGCGGCTGCAGTGGCTGTGAGTGTGCCACTGCACTTCAGCCTGGGTGACGAGTGAGACTCCAACTCAAAAAAAAAAAAAAAAATTAGCTGGGTGTGCTAGCACACACCTGTGGCTCCATCTACTTGGAAGGCTGAGGTGGAAGGATTGGGATTGCCTGAGCCCACCAGGTCAAGGCTGTGGTGGCCGTGAACATTGCCACAGGACTGCAGCCTGGGTGACAGTGAAACTCCAACTTAGCAATAACAGCAACAAAAAATTACAGATGTTGGAGGTTGTGGAGAAAAGAGAACACTCATACACTGTTGGTGGGAATGTAAGCTAGTTCAGCCCCTGTGGAAAGCAGTTTGGAGATTTCTCAAAGAACTAAAATTAGATTTACCATTTAACCCAGAAGTTCAACTACTGGGTTTATACCCAAAGGAGCATAAATCATTCTACCAGAAACACACTTGTACTTATGGCTACCACAGCATTATTCACAATTAAAAAAAGAAAAAAGGAACCAACCTAGGTACCTATCAATGGAGGAATGGATAAAGAAAATGTGTTATATCATACATTAAAAAAGAATGAGATCATGGCTTTTGCAGCAACATGCATACAGCTGGAGGCCATTATGCTAAATGAATTAGCATAGAAACAGAACATGTAATAATGTATATTTTCACTTATAAGTGGGAGCATAATACTGGGTACAAATGGGCATAGGGATGGGAAAACAGACACTGAGTACTCTCCTAAAAGTGGAAGGGACTAAGGAGAATAAGGGTTGAAAAATCACCCATTGGGTACCATGCTCACCATTGACTTGGGTGATGGGTTCAATAGAAGCCCCAAACCTCACCATCACAAAATATATTCAAGTAACAAACCTATATGTATATTCCTTTAATCTACAATAAAATAAAATAGACATAACTAAAACTCAAAAGACTGAAAAATTAAAAAGGACAAATATTAATAGAATAAAGCTGGAGGGCCTATAGTAATGTAAAAATACATTTCAAGTTAACATATGAAATGATTAAGTTGTGGGATAAAAAGTGTTTATTGTTGTTGTCACCAGCTCGCATATCCTGTCATACCCCTCATAAACCTACTGCAGTAAATTTACATCCAACCTATTCACAAAACCAATCAGCTTTTGACATGTCCATCAAAGACTTCTGTGCTGCCACAACTCATCAAATTCTAGCCCTCATTTTGCTTACTGTTTTACTATTTAGGGCAGTTCATCACTCTCTGCTTTTTCCCTTGGGTACCGAACCCCTTCCTTTTAATTCTTCTGATAGGAAGTTTTTCTTTTCCATTTGCTAGTTCTTCCCCAGCTCCTCAATGTGGGGTGCCTTAGAGCTCAGACTGCTTCTCTTTCTATTTTCCCCCCACTCTTTAGGTAACAGAATCTAATTTCATTCATTTATGCATCAATTACTTTGAAGGACCCTGACATTTATACTTGTAGTCCAGTACGGAGTTTGCTTTTCTCATGTAACAAGGCATCAAGAGAAAATTAGCCCAATGGCTCACACAAAGATGCCACTGGGAAGCAACTATCTGTGTGTTTGCATGTGTGTGTATTTGAAGCTGAAAAAAGCCAGGTGCCATAGGGTAGATGTTTGTCTCCCGCAAAACTCATGTTGAAATTTGATTCCCAATGTTGGAGGTGGGGCTTAGTGGGAGGTGTTTTGGTTGTGGGGGTGGATCTATATGGGTGTGAGTTAATGCTCACTCTATTAGTTACCATGAAAGCTGGTGGTTAAAAAAGAGCCAGACACATACCCAGTATCTCCTGCTTCATTTCTCATCATGTGATCTGCACAGCCTGGCTCTTCACTTTCCACCATGAGTGAAAGCAGTCTGAGGCCTTCGCCAGATACAGGTGCCAGCCTCAAGCTTTTTGTACAGTCTTCAAAACGATGAGCTAAATAAACCTCTTTCCTTTATAAATTACCTAGCCTCGGGTATTCCTTTATCACAACACTAAACAGACTAAGACATCAGGGATCTGATCATAAGGCATGGTGGCTCATGCCTATAATCCCAGTTACTGGGGAGGCTGAGGCAAGAGGATCACTTCAGCCCAGGCGTTTGAGGCTGTGGTAAGCCGCCCTGCGCAATAGAGTGAAGAAACAAGGAAGGAAGAAGGGATCGAGGGAGGGAAGGAGGGAAAGGAAGGGAGAGAAGGGAAGGGAGGAAGCTAGCTTGCAAAAAAAATTGTCACAATCAACTTATTCAGATCTCTGGAAATTTTTTTTTTTTTGAGTTGGAGTCTCACTCTGTCACCCAGACTGGAGTGCAGTGGCCGCTCCCGGCCACCGCAGCCTTGACCTGCTGGGCTCCAGCGATCCTTCTGCCTCAGCCTTCCTAGTAGCTGGAATTACAGGTGCGCGCTACCACGCCCGGCTATTTTTTTTTTTTTTATTGTAGAGATGTGGTCTCGAGACACCTGCCCAGGCGGGTCTCAAACTCGCGGGCTCAGGCAATCCACTCACCTCAGCCTCCCAAAGCACAGGATTACAGGCTGAGCCACCAAGCCCGGCAGATCTCTGGAAATTAACCAGGGCCCGTGCAAATACGAAGGAGGACCCAATACAACTAATTATTTTTTGATAGACAGGTCCCTTGTAGTACAGGCATCCCCCACTAGGTAAGTGTTCTAGGAACTTACCAGCATCAGTGTACCAGCTAGCATTGTAATGAGAGGCTGCGTTTGGCTTCAGTGATTTTTTTGGGGGGGGGGTTAGATTCTTTCAATGTGTTTGCCCATTTCATGATGGGTGATTTACATGAATGACCTGACCACACCTAGCTGAGTATTAGCAGTTTTTGGCTCAAAACAGCATGACCTCCATGCCCCACCCTCCCCATTCACCCTCTCTTTCCCTGAGCAACTTTTGTTTCTTCGGATGAAAAATGTCCTCAGCCAGGAGCAGTGGCTCACGCCTGTAATCTCAACACTTTGGGAGGCTAAGGCAAGAGGATTACCTGAGCCCAAGTGTTCAAGACCAGCCTGGGCAACTTGGCAAGACCTCATTTCTACAGTAAATCAAAAACTTAGCTGGGTGTGGTGGTGCATGCCTCTAATTCCAGCTACTTGGAAGGCTGAGGTGGAAGGATTGCCATGAGCATGCTACTGCTCTCCAGCCTGGGCAACAGAGACTACCACTCAAACAAAAAAAGAAGTCCTCAAAGGGAAATGGTTTGCCCATGTGGAAGAGGTAAAACAAAAAATGGCAGAAGCGCTAAAAAGCACCAAAACTGATGAGTTCAAAAACTTTTGAGCAGCAGAAAAAGCATCTCGACAGATGTATTGCATCAAACATAAAGATGTATTGCATCAAACATTGAAGGTGGCTGAAGTTTAAACATGCAAGAATAAATACACAATTTTTATAAATAAATTCTGGGGTTTTGGGGTTCTCCTCATATAGGGAAATTTTATTCAAGAAAGTGGTCAAATCTGGGACAGAATAAGTTTTGTTGCATTTTAACTTGCCCTAATCCTATCTCCTGCTCTCCAGCCCCATAAAAGCCTAGAAGTCCCTGGAAGGAGCAGAATGAGACCAAAGCCTCAGTCCCAGAGAATTATCATTCTGTTTGGTGGTTCCTTGGAACAGATCATTTGCAAGACAGTACATATTTGGTCTGAGTCAGAGCTTTTCCATTGCTGACAAACCTCCTCCCCAGGTCATTTGTCATAAACAATGATAGCATCACAGCTGCCAAAGACAGGACAAAGTTGGGGCAAACTATTTCTTTTAAAACAAAAAGCTTAAAAGGAAAAGCTGAGGAATGAGACATTCATTGGGTTCTTAAAGTTCCTGTCATATTTCTGGGAATCTAGAAACACCTGAGAAGTTAAGCTCTCTCTTCTGGCAGAACTTGAGGCTGCATACAACAAGCAAAAGTGAAGGCTAAGGCAGAGGTGTCAAGTTGAATGTTGAATGTGTGCACAAACACACACACAGAGCCTCTCAGCAAAGCCTGAGACACTGGTCTCTGAAGAAAAATGTTTTTTCTTACTCTCACACACCACTCAACACTTCTGACATCAGATATGTAAAGGACGCTTCCCAACACACTAAGCAGTTACCCAGTAGATACAAAACAGGTGCCTTATAACTTAATTCTGACACAACCTACCTGGAGACTGCATCATCATCCCACAAGTCAAGGGCTCAGCCCCACAAGACCACTCCTCACTTCAGATGCCAACCCAAAGTAGTAGGTTATCCCTTGTATTTCTGACCAAATGCCTATAAATTAAGGGCTTCCAAAATTCCTCGGGTTCAATTAATTTGGTAGAGCAGCTCACAGAACTCAAGGGAACACTTTTCTTATCTTTATCAGTTTATTAATAAAGTATGATAAAGGATACAGATGAATAGCCAGATGAAGAGATGCATAGGGCAAGATCACAAAGGGTTGTTCCAAGTGCAGATATTTCTGTCTCTGTGCAATTGGGTGTGACACCTGCCAAGTAAGAGGATGTGTCCTTCAATCTGGAGGCTCTCTGAATGGCATGGTTCAGGAATTTTTATGGAGGCTTCATCATGTAGGTATAATCAATTAATTACTAACTCTATTTATAGTTCTCTCCCCTTCCTGGAGAATGGAGAGTTGGACTAAAAACTCCAAGCTTATAATCATGGCTTGGACTTTCTGGTGTCCGTCTCCCATGATAGAGCCCAGTAAGAGGTATGTGGAATATTAAAGGCCTTCCATATCTCATGGTTTTTCCATACTATGATTTTGCATGTGACTAATAAAAAAAGTCGAATACATAAACACTTTCTCACACTCTCTCCAGAGTGAATTCTCACACCTTCAGTAAGACTTGGGAAGTAACAAAAGCTTCCTCAAATTCCTTGTACTAAAAAGGCATCTGTCCAGTGAGAGTTGTTATATGTGCAGTAAGACCAAGAAATTAGTGAAGGCTTTCCACAGTTCTTACATTCACACAGCTTCATTCCACTGAATTTATACATGTTCAGTAAGGCTTACAAACTGAGTAAAGGCTTTCTCACATTCCTAACATATAAGATGCTATTGCAGTGTGAATTCAAATGAGATTAGCTGGGTGTGGAGGCGCATGCTTATAATCCTCACATTGTGAAACGTTGAGGCGGGAGGACTGCTTCAGCCCAGGAATTCGAGACCAGTCTGAGTAACATAGCAAGATGTCTCTACATAAAACTAAAAAAATTAGCAGGGAGTGGTGGTACATGCCTGTAGTCCCAACTACTTGGGAGGCTGAGTTGGGAGGATCACTATAGCACAGGAGTTTGAGGCAGTAGTGAGTGGTGATCCTGCCACTGCACTCAGCCTGGTGACACAGTGAGACTCCGACATAAATAAGTGAAAAGGCATCAAAAATATTTTCCACATTCCTTACATTCCAGAGGCTTTTCATAACATGCATACAGCTCCTGCCCTGTTGATTTCTTTCAAGAGAATAATGGAGCCCTTCCACCAAAATGCTGTGTCATATACACTCAAGGATTCCTGTAGAGCTTTTTGAAATTGTTATTAAAAGTTCAATATCTATATAATTAGATGTGGAAAAAAGCTTTCGATAAAATCCAGCTCTCCTTCTTGATAAAACCCTTGAACATCTAGGCATAGATGGAACATACCTCAAAATAGTAAGAGCCATCTATGAGAAACTCACAGCCAGCATACTGATAAACAGAAATTAGAGCCATTTCCCCTGAATACCGGAACAAGGATGCCCACTCTAACCCCTCCTTTTCAACATACTTTTGGAAGTCCTAGCTAGAGCAATCAGACGAGGAGGAGATCAGGGGTAAAGAGAAAGTCAACTTATCCCTCTTTGCAGACAACATGATTCTAAACCTTGAAAACCCAGGAGAATCTGTCAAAACCTTACACTGATAAAGGACTTTGGCAGTCTCAGGGTATAAAATAAATGTGCAAAAGACAGTTGCATCCCTATATACCAACAATAAACAAACAGAAACCCAAATAAAAAGCACAATCCTGCAGTGACTCAAACGTGTAATCCCAGCACTTTGGGAGGCCGAGGTGAGAGGATTGCCAGAGCCCACAGGTTCAAGACCAACCTGGGCAACCTGGTGAGACCTCACCTCTACAATAAATTTTTTAAAAAATTAGCCAGGCATGGCAGTATGCACCTGTAGTTCCAACTACTTGGAAGGTTGAGGCAGAAGGATCGCCTGAGCCCAGCAGGTCAACTCTGAGGTGGCTGTGTGCATGACACTGCACTCCAGCCTGGGCGATAGGGTGAGACTCCAACTCAAAAAAAAAAAAAAGAAGTAGCCACACACAAAAAATGAAATACCTTGGCATCTTCCTAACCAGAGAAGTGAAAAACCTTTACAATGAAAACTACAAAACACTGCTCAAAGAAATCAAAGATGACTCAAACAAATGGAAAAATATTCCATGCTTATGAAATGGAAGAGTCAAAATTGTTAAGAAATCCATCCTACCCAAGGCAAGCTACAGATTTAACGCAATACCCATTAAATTACCAGCAGCATTCTTCTAGACCTGGAAATGACAATACAGGAATTCATATGGAAACATAAACAACCACGAATAGCCAAAACAATCCCCAGCAAAAACAAAGTGGGAGACTCATGCTCCCAGACTTTAAGCTTTATTACAAAGCTACAATAGACTAATGGAACAAGATAGATTTCAGAAGCAAAACCTTAATTTCTCAACCAACTCATCTTTGGCAAAGCCTCCACCACAAACCACTGGGGAGAGGAGATCCTATTCAGTGAGAAAACTGGCTGACCACATGCAGAAGATTAAAACAAGACCCCTACCTATCACCATACACAAAAGTCAATTCTAAATGGATCAAAGACCTAAATGTAAAACCTCAATCTATAAGAACCTTAGAAAATGCAGGAAATTGGAACTGGCAACCAATTCCTGATCAAAACCCCAAGTTCCCATGCCATGAGAGATAAGATAGACAAGTGGGGCCTCATCAGACTGACAAGCTTCTGCGAAGCCAAAGAAACCATCAAGAGAGTGGAGAGACAGCCCAAAGATTGGGAGAAAATATTTGCCAACTGTATACCTGAGAAAGGCCTAACATTTAGGATCTACAAGGAACTCAAACGTGCCAAAAAGAAAAAAACAAACAGCCCCATTACAAGTGGGCAAAAGATATGAATACACTTCTCTAAAGAAGATATACGAGCAGCCAACAGATACATGAAAAAACACTCAGCCTCACTAGTCTTCAAAGAAATGTAAATTAAAACCACACTGAGATACCACCTAGCTCCAGTGAGGATGGCCATCATCAACTCAAAAAACAACAGATGCTGGAGAGGATGTGGGGAAAAGGGAACACTTCTACACTGTTGGTGGGAGTGTAAACTAGTACAAGTTCTGTGGAAAAGAGTTTGATGATCCCTAAAAGATCTGAAAATTGATCTTCCGTTTGACCCTGCAATCCCCCTACTGGGAATATACCCAGAGGAAGTCAAATCACTCTATGAAAAAGATGTCTGCACATGCATGTTTATTAGCATTATTCACAATAGCAAAAAAATGGAACCAACTGTGCTGTTCATCGAAAGAGAATTTTAAAAATGTGGTACATATACACAATAGAGTATTACATAGTCATAAAGGAGGACAAAATTATGAATTTTGCAGCAACTTGGATGGACTTAAGAGTCTATAATACTGAGTGATCTATCACAGAAACAAAGAACTGAGTATCACATGTTCTCACTCATAAGCAAACCTTGAACAATTATAGTAGTACTGCAAGAAAGGGATTAGCAGTAGTGGAAAACTGCTGGGGGTGGGGGACAGGACTGGCAGTAGTAGGAAACTGCCAGGGGAAGGGGGGGCATACCTCATCAACAAGAGTACTTGTACAATGAACACGTGTATACCTATCCCTGAATTATACCCCATATCTTTAAAATTAAAAATAAAGTCTGGGCTTGGTGGCTTAGCTTGTAATCCCAGCACTTTGGGAGGCCAAGGCGAGTGGATTGCTTGAGCCCACGGGTTCAAGACCAGCCTGGGCAACTTGGCGAGGCCTCGTCTCTGTAACCAATAAAAAAAAAATTAGCCGGGTGTGGTAGTGTGTGCCTGTAGTTCTGGCTGCTTGGAAGGTTGAGGTGGAAGGATCACCGGAGCCTAGCAAGTTGACACTGGGGTGGCCGTGAGTGTGCCACTGCACTCCAGCCTGGGCGATGGAGTGAGACTTCAACTCAAAAAAACCCCCAAAAAAACAAAAAACAAAGAAAACTCAGTATCTATTTACATATGTGAGAATGTGTGCTTATGGGACTCTGAAACAAAAAGAAGCCAGCTAGGATTACATCTCCCCAAATTCATCATATTCAGAATGGCTCTGAAGCATGGCAGCTAGCAAAAATAGATGAGGGGGGTTTTTTTGCAGGCAGGCATAACTTAGGGAATTGGAAAACATGATGGATAGGCACCAAGGCATCGACTTATCAGAACGTAACTTTCTGAAACAATACCTACACTGACTAAACCCCCAGCCCCAGAATGCAGGGTGGCTGGTAAACTCAGGTACCAAAACTAGAAACCAGGCAGAAAGGGAATTACAGGAGGCACTAGAGCATGGTGTTTACAAAAACCAGCAACAACAAACTCAAATTGTAAAGCAATAACTTTTACCATTATTTCAACAATTTCATATGACACATATAAGCTTAGAAGTCAGTTTGGAAAAAACAAGAACAGAAACTTGTGATCAACAGACCCACTGCATTCCCCATGTAGCACAGAGATTTTCTGTTTTAGAAGATTGCTTGAGCCAGGCTCGGTGGCTCAGCCTGTAATCCTGCACTTTGGAAGGCTGAGGTGAGTGGACTGCCTGAGCCCGCGGGTTCGAGACCTGCCTGGGCAACTTGGCGAGACCTCATCTCTACAATAAATCAAAAAATTAGCCGGGCATGGTAGCATGTGCCTGTGGTTCCAGCTACTTGGAAGGTTGAGGTGGAAGGATAGCCGGAGCCCATCAGGTCGAGGCTGCAGTGGCTGGGAGCATGCCACTGCACTCCAGTCTGGGCAACAGAGTGAGACTCCAACTCAAAAAAAAAAAAAAAAAAAGAAGGTTGCTTAACCATCATCTTAAAGAATATACAACCACCTGGAACACTTTGTTGAGTCACAAATGGCACTCACTGTGCCATTTCTCTACTTCTCTTCATACTCTCTCTTAAACATGTCTTTCCTTCCTAATAAATTCTACTTTAAAATCTCAACTGGACTCGTTCTACAATTCTTTTTTGCGGCAAAATCAAGAACTCACAGCACAACTACAACCCCCACCGCCTGGCATTAGCTCTACAGAGACATTGCTCCTCCTTCAGTGAATGCTATTTATTTCAATTATCTCTCACTTTTGCTGATTTTTATAATGTAATCACCAGTCTTTTTTGAGTGTGTAAATGAGAGTGATCCCTCGTTAATCTCACTATTTGTTGCTGGGTATGGTGGCACATACTTGTGATCCTAGCTACTCAGGAGGCTGTGGTGGGAGAACTGCTTGAAGCACAGGAGTTCGAGATTGCAGTGCACTGTGATCATACCAGTGCACTCTAGGCTGAGTGACAGAGTGCCTGACTCTAAAAATAGAAAAATAACAGATGTTAATAAAGTGCAAGAGATATGGATAGAAAACATCTACTATACATTGTTATATAATTTTGACTTCTGAACCATGTAAAAGTTTTATATATTAAAAATTAGTTCAAAAAGGGAGGAAAATGACAAAAACTCTAAAATGCAATATAATACAAAAGAAATAAAAATAATAATATAGCCACACAGAGGAAATAACTAATTTTTGAGCAAAGTAATTTAGATTTCACATACACAGTGGAATATATTCTAAGTACAAAAATAACTGAAATGAACTTAAATGAAATGTGTGCTAGTAACATTGGATTGGGGGTATATATTGTAGGATACAGTAAATAAGAAATAAATTAACATTATTAGCATCCAACATTTTGAAAAATATACAAATTTATTTATTTACTTATTTGAGTAGGAGTCTCACTCTGTTGCCCAGGCTGGAGTACAGTGGCATGCTCACAGCCCCTGCTGCCTGGACCTGCTGGGCTCAGGTGATCCTTCTGCTTCAGCCTTCCAAGCATCTAGAACCAGACACATGCCATCACACCTGGCTAATTTTTTGATTTATTGTAGAGACGAGGTCTCACCAACTTGCCTAGGGTAGTCTTGAACCCCTGAAGTCAGGCAATCCTCTGACCTCTACCTCCTAAAGTGCTGGAATTCCAGGCATGAGCCACTGGGCCCAGCTAAATATGCAAATTTAAAATAAAGGTCAGAAAAAAAAATTCAATATTAAGTTTGTATTACTACAAACTTAAGATTTTAAAAATATGTTTTCTAGTTCTAGAAGATCCTGAAATAATACAACTTAAGTAGCATTTAGCATATGCAGCAAACAGATCTAAAAAGCATCAGTTCCTTAGAGAAATTTCTTATTCCAGAAGTGGAGCAGGAGAACATAAAATGAACCTGGAACACCTTGTTGAAGTCACAAATCAAAGTATTCAAAGATTAATGAGGCTGTATCAAATGGCACTAGTTAGAAGGGGCTACTAGATAAACTTGAGTCAGTTGGAACATAAAAAAAAAAACCTTAATGATATACTGGATGATTATATTACACTGAGAAAAATCCATAAGTATACAATGATAATCAAAAGGGGGAATGAAAAATAAAAGAGGATAAGGAACTCTCAGCTAATAAATGGCAAAAGAATTAAAGAACCAGAAAATCAGCATTTTGTTCCTCCTAATGTATGCAACAAATGACCCAGGGAGAATTTTTTTTTTAATGTTGGTTAATATGATATTCCCATAGTGCCAAAACCTCAACCTCCTACTTATTGATTAAAAAGCCAAGAAGAAAAAACTTCACTGACGTTAACAAGGTTATCTGTGGCATAATAAAAGTTTTAAAGAGTTTATCTGAGCAAAGAGTAATTCACAAATCAGGCAACTCCAAATTAGAAATGGTTGGAGGCTCCCTTGGAGAAACATAAGGGGCCCACTTTGATAAAGTGAATTTGGAAGTAATACAAAGAATTAGTTACAGTTTTAAAGTTGCATCATTGGCCTATTTCACTGGAAAGTCCTCAGTTATATGTTAGTTGGCTGCTTCTGACTGAACTTAATTTTTTTCTCTGACTGCTCAGATATTTTTCAGGCCTACTCTCCTCTAATTTCCTTTAACACTAATGAAGAGTTCTGGGGATCACTACCTTAATCAAATGAAAAAACTTAACATTTCTAATAATGGGATAACATGAACTTATATGCATCTGATGAAAAATAATAGAGCCACACAGCATCAACTACAAAATATTTCATAAAAATTGAGTTTCTGGCCAGGCTTCATGGCTCAGCCTGTAATCCCAGCACTTTGGGAGGCCGATGCTAGTGGACTGCCTGAGCTCACGGGTTCGAGACCCACCCAGGCAACTTGGTGAGACCTTGTCTCTACAATAAATCAAAAATTAGCCAGGCGTGGTAGTGCACGCCTGTAGTTCCAGCTACTTGGAAGGGTGAGGCAGAAGGATCACTGGAGCCCAGCAGGTCGAGGCTGCAGTGGCCAGGAGTGTGCCACTGCACTCTAGTCTGGGCAAAAGAGTGAGACTCAAACTAAAAAAAAAAAAAAAAAAAAAATCGAGTTTCTAGATTTAATTTCTGTCTATAGAAAATATAGGGGTTGGAAGAATACATTAACCAACACCCTTAGGATACAATAAGAAATAGAAATTTGTACTTTCTACAAGATAACTGACTAATAAAAAACAATATGGAAAAAAATATGAGCAGGTTGTTCTAGATTAAATATCTAAAGGAATACAAAACCAAATGTAGTATCTGAATCTTACTGGATCAGATATTTAAAATAGCTGGAGAAATTCAATTTGAATAAAAACTAGATAATATTATAGAATTAACTTTTGTTTTTTAGATGGAATAAAGAACTGGAATTGGTGGCTCAAGCCTGTAATCCCAGCACTTTGGGAGGCTGAGGCAAGAGGATTGCCTGGGATCAGGGGTTCAAGACCAGCCTGGGCAACTTGGCGAGACCTCATCTATAAAATAAATAAATAAATAAGAACTGGAGTTTTGTAGGAGATTGTGGTTATCCTGAAGAATTGTAGAGAAAGGGCCAGTCAGAATGTCAACTTATTTTCAGCATACGCTTTTACATACAGAGAAATATAAGGAAATGTAATGAGTTTAATCCTTAGTGAAACTACAACAATGGTCGTTTTACTAGACTTTGACATGTGCAAATTAGCTATATAAGTAAAATTTACTTGAAAAGACTCTTCCTGTTTATGGTCAACTCAATTCTAATTTCTGATATAAAAACAAACCTGCATTTTCTTTCTTCCTGGAGATGCTTAGAAGCTGTGAGAGATTTGTAGGGTTCTGGTGAGAGGTGGAGCTGACTTGAGTAAAGAGCTGAGAAGTCCTGCTTTTCTGTAAGAGTAAAATTTGCATTTATACACATTCACTCATGCATTTAGTTATATAAGATACATGTGCTCCCTAAATATTTGAGGACGTTTCTGATCTTTCTGATGTTGGGTGGGGTGTAGTGTGTTGTTTGATGGGTTCTTGACTTTGCCACAGAAAAGAATTTCAGAGCAAAAACAAAGTATAGTTTAAAGAAGAATGTTCTGGTTGGGTGTAGTGGCTCATGCCTATAATCCCAGCACTCTGGGAGGTCGAAGTGAGAGGACTGTCTGAGCCCATGGGTTCGAGACCAGCCTGGGCAATTGACAAGACTTCATCTCTACAATAAATCAAAAAATTAGCCGAGTGTGGTGGTGTGTGCCTATAGGTCCAGCTACTTGGAAGTCTGGTGGAAGGATCACCTGAGCCCAGCAGGTAGAGGCTGCAGTGGCCGTGAGTGTGCCAATGCACTCCATCCTAGGCAACAGAGCAAGAGACTCCAACTCAAAAAAAGATTGTTCTATTAAAAAGAAAAAGATGTTTAAGGGAGAGCACTGGGTGCCTTAACAGAAAGGGCATACCAACCTGCTGTTAACTAAGGACATTTTGAGTGAGGATTAAGCAATCTATTTTGTAAATTTGTGTTACATTAGTGGGTTACAATCTGTTGATCATGTTTTTGATCCATATTGTCTACTTTTGAGCTTTTCTGTAAAAATTTCAAAACAATGGTAAAAGTTACTGTTTAATTATTTTAATTAAATTTTTTTCTGGAAACACATCTTCCAGGACCTCCAGTGTATGGTTCAGTACAGGTATTGTTCCAGAGAGTTATGTCTTGATAAGAGGGCACCCAGCTGATGTCTGACCACTTTTTTTTTTCTTGCTTTCTTTTTTTCCAGTCATCTAAGCTATGTCTGTTTGGAAGAAACTCATCTACCTCTACCCTAGCTACCGTGTCTCATTTCCACTTGAACATAATTTACCAAAAATAAATAACTTGTACCCCCAGCAGGTACAAATTCACCAAGTCCTCAACCAGGCATGCTGGACTCCCCTGGTCAGTGTAGTCCCTAGGGAAAAAGCAACCACGACCCAAGCCACAGATATGTAAGACCACAAAAGATGAAAAGTGAAAAGGGGTGATCTGAGGATGAAAGAAAGAGCCCAGCTGAAGCTCCCTGCCAGCACCCCCACCCACCTCCTCCCTGAGCAAACACCCAGAGGGTGGTGAGGGTGCAGGGCTCTCGGAGGAAACATGGCGACAGCAACAGGCAATCAAGGGCACGAGGTCCAGGGGAGCCACAGAAAGAGGCACCACGACTACAGCGATCCAGAGGGCTCACTTATTTTTTCTTGAATTGGAGTCTCACTCCGTGGCCCAGGCTGGAGTGCAGGGGCACGCTCATGGCCACCCCAGTGTCGACCTGCTGGGCTCCGATGATCCTTCTGCCTCAGTCTTCCAAGTAGCCGAAACTACAGGCGTGCGCTAACGCCTGGCTAATTTATTTATTTATTGTAGAGAGGATGTCTCTCCAAGTTGCCCGGGCTGGTCTCGAACCTGTGGGCTCAGGCAACACCCTCGCCTCGGCCGACCAAACTGCTGGGATTATAAACTGAGCCACCATGCCCGGCCCAGAGGGGTCACCCTTTGACCCCTTTTTCTCTCCCTGGTCCTACCCGTCTGGCAGACAGCACCAGAGACCAGGCTGGCTGACATGGAAGCGAGGGCAGCACCAGCATGCACACTGCCCACTTTTGTGTCTGGTACCGGATCAGGGGTGGAGCCTCGGAATCAGCTGGGAAACAGGCTACAGAGCCGAGCGCTGAGTTGAGGATGCTAGAGCAAGGACCGACCTTTGGATTCCGGCATAGAGAGCCCCGCATCCGCCCTAAGTGTACAGAGGGCAGGATGGGGCAACGCCCAAGGAAAAGCATCATGGAGGGCTTTCTCGTCCCCCTATTTTGCATGCTTTATGGCTGCAAAGCACAGGTATAGACAGGCAGCGTAACTTAGCCAAATTCATGGAGCAAAGTAAAAAGGTAAACTGGGACCTAGGTCTCTTGATGCCATGCATTGTCAGGGAATAAATCAGCCTACAAACAATGAAAAAAATCGGAATTTAAAGCCCCTGGTGCTGTAGTTGCTATTACTGTGTTTTGATAAGCAAATCAGGAATTTTTTTAATCTCAAAAATTCCCTTTTGGCATTTTCTAAATACCTCTGTGAATAAAACACTTGCCAGGACATGGTAGTGATTAGGGGTATGGTGATATCCGCCTGTAGTTCCAGGAAGCCAGCAAGAGGATCGTCTGAACCCAGGAGTTGGAGTCTATCAGGGGCAACATAGCAAGAAATGTCTCTGAAACAAAAAAATGTGATTAAGTGATTGGGGATAAATGTAAAATTTCTGTATATCATAAATTTGTTAATATAGTTGCTACCTTGTATTTTGTTGTTTTGTAGTGATGAAAAGTCTTGCTACGTTGCCCAAATTGGTCTCGAACTCGCTCAAGCAATCCTCTCACTTCAACCTATCGACTAACTGGAACTACAGGTGCCAACATGCCTGGCCCACTTTTTCTTTCTTTCTTTCTTCCTTTCCTCCTTTTTTTTTTTTGTAGAGACAGGGCCTGGCTCTGCTGTCAAGGCTGGTTTTGAGCACCTTGGCCTCCCAAAGTGCTGAGATGTCAGACATGAGCCACCGGGCTTCTCCTGTCCATGTTTAGGTCCAACATGAGCTACTCCTCCCTACATGGTCCTTCTCAATATATTAATAGCCCATTTGTTCCTCATCTCACTGACCAAAAACCCAAAGATTTCACAGCTGCTGACAACAACCTAATGGCCTACCAAGAGAGTGGTGTAAATAAATTCCCCTTTGTGCATGTTTTCTTTAATCTAGCCAATCTACAATCATATTGGGAAAGTCTGAAGAAAAATACCTATGGTCATTAATAGACAGTTCAGAGATTCTCTAACATTCTTTGGCACCCCTAACCTCTCTAGAACTCGTGAGCAATAAATTTATTTTCTTTTTAAATGAATTTGTATTTACTTCCTTGCTCTCTCCTGACACACCCAAACCCATCCCCTATTCCCTAGAGAATGACTGTCTTGGCTTATGGCCACTTTCAAAAGAGAGATCTCAAGACCAAATTAGGGGAAAAAAAAACCCCTAAAACTAATAACTAACAACACTGTATGCCAGACACTGTGGCTCATGCCTGGAATCCCAGCACCTTGAGAGGCAGAGACAGGAGAACTGAATGAACTCAGGGCCTTGAGACCAGTACGAGCAACATGGCAAGACCTCATCTCCACAATAAATAATTAGCCAGGTGTGGTGGCACATGCTTGTGGTTCCAGCTACTTGGAGAGCTGAGATGGAAGGATTACCTACCCAGCAGGCTGAGGCTACAGTGGCCATAAGCATGCCATTACACTCCAGCCAGGGTGACAACTCAAACAACACTGTATGATCCAGCAATTCCATTTCTGGGTAGAAATATTCACAGCAGCATTATTCACTATATTCAAGAGGTGGAAGCAACAGAAAATATGGTCTGTCCATACAATGGTATATTATTCAGTCTTAAAAAGAAATTCTCATTGTGCTACAGCATGAATGAGCTCTGATATTATGCTAAATAAAACCCAGGCACAAAAAGTCAAATACTGTGACTCACTTTTATGAGGTACTTATAGTAGTGAGATTAACACAGACACAAAAAAGAATGATTTCCAGGGACTGGGGGAGAGAACAATGGAAATTCAGTGTTTAATAGGGACAGTTTCAGTTTGAGAAGATAAAAATTTTGTAGCCAGATGATGGTGATGGTTGCACAATGTGAGTGTACACTCCTGCTGTGAACACGTAAAATGACTGAAATGTAAATTTTATGTAATGTATACTTTACCATAATAGAAAAGGGGATTATATTAGTTTTATTTCATGAAACCTAGGAGAACCAGAGAGCTGAGGTAAGACAAATTCAAAACCAGCTGGCTGTGCTTTTTATAGAGCCCATGCTAAATAAAATATCCAAAGTGATTGGAGTTTTATTACTAATATTAGACTTATATATCAGAAACACATTGAAAACAGCCATTTTCAACCAACTGTTAAATTAAAACTCAGATTTTCAGAGGATTAGATTTTGAAATTCGTGCTCAAACACTGCACCAAGAAATTGTGTCAAAAAATAAGCATTGCCAGGCACAGTCTCTCACACCTGTAATCCCAGAACTTTGGGAAGCTGAGGCCAGAAGATTCCTTGAGCCCACAGGTTCAAGACCAGCCTGGGCAACATGGCCAGACCTTGTCTCTACAATAAAATAAAAAAATTAGCAAGGCATAGTGGCACAGTCCTGTGGTTCCAGCTACTGGAAGGCTGAGGTGGAAGGATTCCCTGAGTCCAGCAGGTTGAGGCTGTGGTAGCCGTAATGCAACCTGGGTGGCAGAGTGAGACTCCCAACTTGAAAAAAAGAGATTTACATCTTGGACAGATGCAGTGGCTCATACCTGTAATCCTAGCACTTTGGGAGGTCAAGGTGAGAGGATTGTCTGAGCCCACAGGTTCGAGACAAACCTGGGCAACTTGGTGAGACATCATCTCTACAATAAATAAAAAAAGTAGCCAGGCGTGGTGGTGCGTGCCTATAATTCCAGCTACTTGGAAGACTGAGGCAGAAGGATTGCCTAAACCCAGCAGGTTGATGCTGTGGTGGTCTTGATTGTGCCACTGCACTCCAGCCTGGGCAACAAAGTGAGACTCCAACTTAAAAAAAAATTTTTTTTTCTACATTCCCTATATTAATAGGGTTTCTTTGTGCACTGAGATTATACACGATTATGACTTCTGAAATATATAAAGCCTTTCCCATGTTCCTTAGAGCATGAGTTTCCTAGGGTTAAATAACAAAATAAAGCAGACTGAATGATTTACCCAAGAGAAATTTATTGGCTTAAAGTTTTGGAGGCTGGGTGTCCAATATCAAGGTGGGGACAGGGTTGATTTCTTCTGAAGGCCATACTAGAAGGATCTGTTCCAGGCCTAAGTCCTTGGCTCACAGATGGCCATGTTCTGATGACTTCACATAATCTTCTGTGTATATGTCCTTTCTTTTCTCTTCTTATAGAAACACTAGTGAAGTTGGATTAGGGATTGACCCTAACAGCCTCATCTGAAGTTACTCATCTGCTTAAAAACCTTATATCCAAATACAGATATACTGTAAGGAACTAAGGGTTAGAGCTTTAAAATATGAATGGGGGGGAAGGGGAGGAAGGGAGAAACATCCAGACCATACCATTAAAGTCATAGGGTTTCTCTCCAATATGAGATTACATATGTATATTAAGGTTAGTGGAATTGGAAAAGGTTTCCACGGACTCTACATTCATAGGGGTTCTCACCAGTGAGATTTCCTTTTTTTTTTTTTGAGTTGGAGTCACTCTGTTGCCCAGACTGGAGTGCAGTGGCATGAGCACAGCCACTGCAGCCTTGACCTGCTGGGCTCAGATAATCCTTCCACCTCAGCCTTCCAAGTAGCTGGAACTAGAGGTGTATGCCACTATGCCCGGCTAATTTTTTGATTTATTGTAGAGACAAGGTCTCACCAAGTTGCCCAGGCTGGTCTCAAACCCCTGGACTCAGGCAATCCTCTTGTCTCTGCCTCCCAAAACGCTGGGATTACTGAGACATCATGCCCGGCCACCAAAGAAATTTCTGACATGTAAGGTAAGGCTTAAGGATTTAGTGCTTTTCTACATTTCCTGCTGACATAGGGTCTTCTTCACTGTGAATTCATACATATTCATTAAGACCTGAGATATTACATTCACATTCCTTACATTCGTAGGGTTTCTCTCCAATGAGTTCTTGTCTTCAAAGTGGATGAGGACATCTTCAGGCTTTTTCCACACTCATTACATTGACAGTTTCTCATCTGCATGCCTTCTTTCATGATTTCGAAAGGAACTGGAAGAACTGAAAGCTTTTCCACACTCCTTACATTCATAAGGTTTTTCTCCAGTGTGAGTTCTTTCATGCAATTGAAATGAATTGGAATAACTGAAGGATTTCCCACATTGTTTACATTCATAGGGTTTTTCTCCAGTGTGAATTCGCATGTGAAGGTTAACACATGTAGGAAACTTAAAGGCTTTGCCACATTCCATACATGTATATGGTTTTTTGGCACTGTGAGTCCGCATGTGATTATTAAGACTGGAGGAATGTGTAAATGCTTTTCCACATTCCAGGCACTCAAAGGGCTTCTCTCCAGTGTGAATTCTCAAATGTCCACTAAGATTTGAAGAAATAGCAAAAGCCTTCCCACATTTGACACATTCAAAAGGCTTCTCTCCAGTGTGAGTTCTTATATGTTCACTAAGGCGAGAGGATCTAGCAAAGGCTTTCCCACATTCCTTACATTCATAAGGCTTCTCTCCACTGTGAGTTCGTATGTGCTTAGTAAGATCTGAGTTCTGAGTGAAGGCCTTCCCACAGTCCTTACATTTATAGGGTTTTATTCCAGTATGAATTCGAACGTGATCACTAAGGCACGAGGAATTTCTAAAAAATTTTCCACATACCTTACATTCAAAATGATCCTCTGTAGTATGAGTTTTTATATGTTCAGTAAGTTGAGAAGACCTAGTGAAGGCTGTCTCACGTTCCTTACATCCATAGGATTTTTCTCCCATGTGAATTTTCATGTGTTGACTTAAGCATGACGAAACAGTAAAAGCTTTCCCACAATCCCTACATTTATAAGGTTTCTCTCCGGTGTGAGTTTTTCTATGCTGAGTAAGCTGACAAGACCTTGTAAAGGTTTTCCCACATTCCTTACATTCATAGGGGTTGTCTCCAGTGTGAGTTCCCATGTGAATATTGAGGTATGCAGAATATCTAAAGCCTTTTCCACATTCCTTACATTTGTAGGGTTTTTCTGAACTGTGAGTTTGTATATGCACAGCAAGGTTTGTGGTGTGTATAAAACCTCTCCCACATTCCTTCCATTCGTGGAATCTGTCTCCCTTGTGAGTTCTTACACATTCCTGAAGGTGTGACTGACTAACGAAAGATTTTCCACAGTCACTGTGCTTAAAAGATTTCTCTTTTGTGCATGTTGTCTGGTAAGCAACATTTGGAGTCAGTCTGAAAGTTTTTCCCCACTGATTCAACACAGAAAGTTTCTCTCCAGCAGAGGTTTTCTTCTGCAAATTAAGAACGTCTATTCCATACTGATTATACTCAGATGTGTTGTCACTATTTTGAGTTATCACATGTGACTTAAGGCATGGGTATTCACTGAAGACATCTTCACACTCTTTATAATCATTGAGCTCTCCTCCATTGTGGCTTCCTGCCTATTGACAAAGGAATGAATGATAACAAAAGGACTGTTCAGACTCATTAATAGATACCACTCATCTGACGATAGAAACATTATGATATTTTCAATTTTTTTTTTTAATTTGGGGTCTCACTCTGCTGATTAGGCTGACATGCAGTGGTGCAATCATGGCTCACAACAGCCTTAAACTCCTGGACCCAGGTGATCTTTCTGCCTCAGCCTCCCAAGAGCTGGGATGCCCACAATTACTGTCCTTTGAGTTCTTTCTGGTGGAACATGAAGGAGTTTTGACAAACTTTGCCACCTACTCTAATCTTAAAAAGATTTCTGTAAAGTTTCATTAAATCATCTTAAAAACTCATCATTTAGTTACAAATGTGGGAGTGTATACTTGTGGGAACTCTGAAACAAATGTGAAGCTAGGTTTTGAGTATCACCAAATCATATTCCAAGAATCTCCAGAGCCACTGCTTCATTTTGGGTCAATGCTCCTTTTCTCAAATAGCTCTCATTCTGATTCTCTATAATGGAATTTTCAGTCATCTCTGAAGGTAAAAATTAAGGAACAGCCCTTTTTAATCTTACCATTTGAACCTCACTGAAGGCTGGTTCTCTCAAAAACTCTTGCTGAAGTGCTGACTCTTTGGTTTTAAGTTGCACTTTCCATTCTAAAGTTAAAGATAAAGAGAAATGTAAGGGTTTCAAGACAGAATGGTAGATAGTAGTTGAAAATAACTAGAATCATTTGTATTTGTTTTTAAACTAAGCATGGCAATAAAATAAAAAGGACAGATTTGAAGGTTTTAACTATGTCAAAAATTTGGCAATTATAAGGATATGGGGTCAATTTTGAAGTGTATTACAAACTGATTCTATGAAAATTAACCTTTTGTACTTGGGTGTCCGCTCTGTGGGGACATAGTAAATCTAGCAAACTACTCAGATTTCCCCTCTCAGGACATAAAGATTGCTGGTAATTATACAGGACAAACTTATCCAAGTGCAAATGTTTAAAAAAAAATGTATGTTTCCTTTAAGTTTTACATTCAAAAATAATGAAAAATCAGCTGGGCTCGGTGGCTTAGCCTATAATCCCAGCACTTTGGGAGGCCAAGGCAAGTGGACTGCCTGAGCCCGCAGGTTCAAGACCAGCCCGAACAACTTGGTGAGACCTCGTCTCTACAATAAAATAAAAAATAGCCAGGCATGGTAGCACGCCTCTGTAGTTCCAGCTACTCGGAAGGCTCGCCGGAGCCCAGCAGGTCGACACTGGGGTGGCTGTGAGCGTGTGTGCCACTGCACTCCAGCCTGGATGAAGAAGTGCGACTCCAACTCAAAGAAAAAAATAAGTGTGGTCAAGTTGCTGGTAGGTGATCTGCAAGATGTCTCCAAAGTGCAAAGGGTTAAAAACTGATGGTGTGACCAGCTGGGCAACTTGGCGAGACCTCATCTCTACAATAAATCAAATAATTAGGCATGGTGATGCATGCCTGTAGTTCCAGCTACTTGGAAGGCTGAGGTGGAAGGATTGCCTGAGCCCAGCAGTCGAGGCTGCAGTGGCCATGAGTGTGCCACTGCACTCCAGCCTGGGCGACAGAGTAAGACTCCAATTCAAAAAAAGAAAAAGAAAAAGAAAAAACTGATGGTGAAGCTGAGTGCAGTGGCTCATGCCTGTAATCCCAGCACTTTGGGAGGCAGAGTCAATAGGACTGCCTGAGCCCAGGGGTTTGATGCCAGCCTGGGCAACCTGGCAAGATCTCATATCTACAATTTAAAAAAAAAATTAGCCTGATGAGATGGTGCAGTACACACCTGTAGTTCCAGCTACTCAGAAGGCTGAGGTAGAAGAATTTGCCTGAACCCAGCAGGTCGAGGCTGCGGTAGCCATGAGTGTGCCACTGCACTCCAGCCTGGGTGGCAAGGTAAGAGTCTGGCTAAAAAACAAAAAACAAAAACAAAAAACTGATGGTGAACACAAAGAATACTATGGAAGGAGAGCAGAAGTACAGAACAATAAGCACACGAGTTCTGACAAATAAGTTCACAAACTTGCCACCTGTGTGCACTTATGTTCACATTGTACAAACAACTCGGCAAGGTTTCATAACCTTGGTATATCAATATCTCACAGTCATATTCGTGTTAACATGTGGCGTGTCTTGCTGGGTGATGTTCATTATCGTTGCTTGTTTTTGTGTGCCATTGTGAGAATGAATTAGAGGCACGAACAAGCATTTAATTTGTTAAACTTGGCAAGAGTGGAAATGAAATCAGGTACATGTTAGTCCAAGTTTATGGGGATACTGCCATGAAGAAAATGGCAGTGTACAGTGGGTTAAATGTTTTTCTGAGGGGAGAGAGTGTCATTGGTAAAGAGGTCAGGATGGCCAGTAACAAGCAGAACTGATGAAAACATTGCAAAAAATGTGTTGAATTGTGAATCAAAATCATCAGTTGACTTTGAGAAGCATAGTAGACCAAATAAACATTGATAGAGAAACAGAAAAATCTTAACTGAAAATCTCGGCATGAGAAAGCTGTGTGCAGAAATGGTCCCAAAGGAACTCTTGCATCACGACAATGTACCAGTTCACATAGCACTGTCTCTGAGGGAGTTTTTAGCCAGTAAACAAATAACTGTATTGAACACCACCCTCTTTGACTCACCTGATCTCGCCCCCTTTTTTCTTTACCCAAAGATACAGGAAATATTGAAAGGAAGACATTCTGATGACATTCAGGACATCAAGGGTAATACAACAACAGCTCTGATGGCCATTCCAGAAAGTGTTCCAAAATTGCTTTGATGGGTGGACTAGGCACTGGTGTCGGTGCATAGCTTCCCAAGGGGAGTACTTCAAAGGTGACCATTATGGTACTCAGCAACGAGTATGTAGCACTTTTTCTAGGATGGAATTCACGAACTTAATTATCAGAGCTCGTACATTAATGTGTCAGTTTTGCTTGCGTGTGTTTGCTTATAAGATACAACCCACCCAGGCATTTGCGAGTCTGGAAAAGGAGGAAGGGAGGAGGATCTATTCAGGATTAGGTAGGGACCCTATGCTAAAATCTCTACTAAGGAAGAGTTGCAACTTAAGCGCATATTTTGTGGTTGGAAACATTAGAGACCAAAATGCCACATGAAGCATAAAAAGGTTTCCAGGTTGGCAGACAAGGCAGGCTGAAGTTCGGACATCTCACTGAATGCCACCCAAAGAAGCACCAAGCCAGAAAACACAATACGCTTCTGGAAGTTCTGAGGACAGAGGTTAATGTGAAAGAAGGGAACAGAGGGAAGATGGTGAGAGGAAGGACCTGGTGGACTCATCCTGGAAGGGCAGACTCCTATGTTGTGCTTCCCCAGCAGCTCCAGCAGCTGGAATCAGACCAGCCCCAGTGTCCTCCCAGAGGAGGAGGGGCCCACTTGGGGAGAGGCCTTGCCCCCTTCCTTCTGACATCCATCCTTCTAGGCCCAGGGAAGTCTAAATCAGATTTACTTTCAGGACCCCCAGCCCCCTCTCCCCTTGGCAAAAACATGACTGCACCTGCTGACTGATGCCTGAAATTCCTTTAGTAGAGAGTTTTCCTTCTGAAGCTGGAAGGTGGGAGTTTTAAAATGCTAATGACTGGTTAAGATATTAGGTCATCTGCTGAAGTATAATCTATAAGTCAATGAATGTTAATGATACTTGTCAGATCCTACCGATTTTTGACAATTGGGGGGGTTAGAGAAAGGCATGGAGAACAGAAGGGTGAGGAGGGAGGGACATGGGGACTTGTCAGCCAGCCTTCTAGGCAGGCACATTTACAGGGACCGGGCTATTTACCTTCCATGGCTCCACAGAGAAATAGACGCTGTGTGGGGAGGAATTTCTGTCCTGAACATCTGTGTGCTTGCCCAGCTTAGTGGGAACTCTGCCACTCAGACATATGATTCACATCAACTGTGTTTTTCATGAGTTTTGGGGACTTTTTTTTTAAAGCAAGGCTGACATCATGATGAAGGAACTTTTTTCTCATAGATTCCAACTGAGGTACCACTGGAAATGGCACCAGGGAAGACAGAAGCAGCTTTTTTTTCCCTCACCCTCCTCCAGAAATAGGTGAGTGAAGGGACTTTCTGACAGGGATGAAAAAAATAGTGCGGAATTTTTGTCTGATTATAAATAGCAACAATTCTTTTTTGGAAAAGTTTTGGGACGCAGAGCAGTATAAAATGAAAAAAAAATTAAAGTTAATTACTTTATGAAATTAAAACTCCTACTCAGAATGACCCTCATTTACCGTTGATATTTTTTCATTAGTCTTCTTTGAACGTTATTATACCATGATTTATTTCAAAATTTTAAGTGGTAGTTTTAGTGAGCCGTGTTTTTTTTATTATAAAAATGATTGTTTGAAGTAAATCATTTGGTTAAAAAAAATCAAACAACAAAACAAAACAAACTAGGAAACATTCTTTGTGGAGAATACGAAGTTTTCTTCTTTCTGTGTGCTCTGTTGAACTTGCCCTGTGTTTACAGTTGTCTATCTTTTTTCTTTGTTTGCTATTATCACACATGTAAGTCTTAAGAGAAACAGTGCCAGGAGGCTGCTGTTTTTGCACATCTGAATGTAGCCAGTCCCAGAGGCTGGAGTGACGCAGATACTCCACAGCCTGAGTCCCGATCTTGGTCCTTAGCTCTGTCCAGGTGGTTGATGGCAGAGCAGATACTTGGCGACCATGCCCTAGTTGAGGGAGAAATGAGTTTGGATACCCCAAATGAGCCACAGTCGGGAGCAGTGATGAGCCATCGGGGAGCTTTAGCTCCCTGCTTATTTTCCACGAGGTGACAGCAGCCGGAGGCAGTCTGAGATGTGAGATCAGTCAAAAGTTGCTTCAGAAGATGCTCTCTCGCATGACTGTGGTTACCCTAATAGTGTGCAACGTGCCAATTCATTTTGGTTGCCAAGAAGACTCAGCTGTATAGATTTGGGTTCAGTAGCCTGACATTTTGTGGAAAGAAGGGAGGCAGTTGGGAGTGGGGAATTCCCCGAGGAATAGGAAAACCCTCTATTGCTTGTGACCCTTTTGGTCACTTAACCGCCAGCATCTCAGTTGACTTACTTGTGAGAACTTTTCAGAAATAGATGAATCTAGAACTGACATCAGTTTAGTAGAGTAATATGAATCTAAGGACTGAAACTTGTGTGACCTTGGGTAAATCACTGACAATAATTTGAAACTCAGTTTCCCACAAAATGGTGATAATAACAGTTACCTGCATGATTCTATAAGGACTATAGAACATTTATGTAACATGCTTGGCACATAGTTGGCACTCAATACCATCACTATAAATTGAATTTTTTTTTTTTTTTGAGTTGGGTCTCACTCTGTCACCAGGACCGTAGTGCAGTGGTATAGTCACAGCTCACCGCAGCCTCAAACTCCTGGGCTTAAGCAATCCTCCAGCCCCAGCCTCCCAAGCAGCTGGGACTACAGGTGTGCACCACCATGTCCGGCTTATTTTTAAATGTTTTGTAAAGATGAGCGATCTCATTATGTTGCCTAGGCTGATTTTGAATTCCTCGGTCCTAGGTTGATTTTAAATTCCTCAGCTCAAGCAATCCTCCCACTTAGATCCTCCCACTTTAGCCTCCCGAAGTGCTGGGATTTCCACCATCTGGACTATAATTGAATCTAATAAGGGTGTGAGAATCATCAGGGTGGTGTGAAGTGCTTTATATGTCTACTACATTGATGGCATAAAAGTTATCATTGTTGGCATGACCACAACCTTTCTATCTTTGGCAGCTTGTCCTCTGAGCCAGCCACTCTCCTTTCCCACCCCAGAGAGGAAGCATTCTTTTTTGCTGCAGGGTGAGGTGAAGTCGGTTTACTAAGAGAGGCAGGTGTGCGAGCCAGGGTTCTAGGGCTGGAAGTGCTGGAGGAGAAGCATGCAGAGACATACGTGGATGAGAGGGAGCAGGTATGGGAGTAAAGAGATTCTAACATGTTGCTGTGGGCTGTGCTAATGGGTCTTCTTTAATATTTTTCAATAGGTAAATAAAAATCAGAATTTTTTGTCATTGTATGTATTATACATAAAACTTACCATTTAGACATATTTAAGTGTATAATTCAGTGGCATTAGGTACACTAAAAATGTTGTACAACCATCACCACTATTCATTTTAATCATCTCAAACAGAAATGCTGTACCCATTAAACCACAATTCCACCCTCCTAAGGCCCTGATAACTTCTATAACCTCAGTTCTACTTTCTATCTCCATGAATTTGCTTATTCTATATCCAGGGCACCTTATATAAGTAGAATCGTACAGTATTTGTCTTTTGTGTTGGGCTTATCTCAGCAGAATGTTCTCAAGGCTCACCTATGCAGTAGTACATATCAGAATTCATTCCTTATTAAGCTAAATAGTTTTTTATTATATGTACAATTGTCTCTTGGAATCCGTGGAAGGTTCGGTTCAGAACCCCTGTAGATTCCAAAAATCCAAGGATGATCAAGTCCCCGATATAAAATGGTGTAGTATTTATAAATCATCTATGCAATCCTCCCATATACCTTAAACCATCTCTAAATGACTTATAATACCTAATACAATGTAAGTGCTATATAAATAGTTGTCATACTGCAAAAATGACAGACAAATTTTAAAATTTGTCTTATTTTTAATGGTTGTATTGTTATTTTCTATTGTTTTCTTTTTCTTAAGTATTTTTTGACTCATGATTGGCTGACTCCCCAGATGCGAAGGCCAGGGATTTGGAGGGCTGACTGTGTATACCACATTTGTTTATCATCCACCTGTTGATGGACATTTGGGTTGTTTCCACTTCTTGGCTATTGTGAATGATGCTACTATGAACATTGGTGTACAAGTATCTGTTTGAATCCCTGCTTTCAATTCTTCGGGTATATATCTAGCAGTGGAATTGCTGGATCATATGCTAATTCCGTGTTTAACTTTAGAATTTCTCTTTCAGTGCCTCTGGCTGTCCAACTGCATATTTTGTTCTCATTTTGTTTCTCCAATCTTTTCATTCTGTTGTAGTCTCTTCCCCTCTTTATTTCACACCATTGATTTGTCAGAGAAACTATTATTTGCCTCTAGAGAATGATCCCCAGTTTAGATATATTTGTTGCCTGCTCATTGCAGTTTAATTTGTTTCTCCATTCCCCATGTTTCCTGTAAACTAAAAGTTAAATATAAGGCCTTGATTGGATTCTGGTTCAAGTTTTTTTTTTTTTTTGAGTCGGAGGCTCACTCTGTCGCCCAGGCTGGAGTGCCGTGGCACGCTCATGGCCACCCCAGCATCAACCTGCTGGGCTCAGGCAATCCTTCCACCTCGGCCTTCCAAGTAGCTGGAACAACAGGTGCGTGCTACCACACCTGACTAATTTTTTCATTTATTGTAGAGATGAGGTCTCACCAAGTTGTCCAGGCTAGTCTCGAACCCTTGGGCTCAGGCAATCCTCTCACCTTGGCCTCCCAAAGTGTTGGGATTATAGGCTGGAGCTACTGCACCTGGCCTGGTTCAAGTTTTTGACAGGAATAGTCTATGGCATGCTCTGTATTTCCTACCAGATGTACTTTTATGGTGGGGAGGGATTCCTATCAGGAGTCACCAGATGTACTTTTTTGGGGGGCGGGGTTCAAGGTCTCATTTTTTGCCCAGGCTGAAGTACAGTAGCATGATCGTGGCTCACTGCAGCCTCCAATTCCTGGGCTCAAGTGATCTTCCTGTGTCAGCCTCCTGAGGACCTGGGACTATAGGCACACACCACCATACCTGGCTAATAGAAAAAAAAATTCTTTTGTAGTTAAGGATCAGCAGTAGCAAGACACTGCCAGGGCAGGGGGAAGGGCACATGGCAACATAAAGGGTACCTGATCCTAAACCAGAGGAAGTGAGGGTCTGTTGAAGGCCCAAACTTCACCTGCATGTAGATTATGTACCTAATCCTGACTTGTACCCCACATATCTATAATATAGCAAAAAAAAATTTTTAGGCTGGGCTTGGTGGCTCAGCCTATAATCCCAGCACTTTGGGAGGCTGAGGTGAGTGAATTGCCTGAGCCCGCGGGTTTGAGACCCGCCTGGGCAATTGGCGAGATCTCATCTCTACAATAAATAAAAAAAAACTAGCCGGGTGTGGCAGTGTGCGCCTGTGGTTCCAGCTACTTGGAAGGCTGAGGCGGAAGGATCGCCGGAGCCCAGCAGGTTGAGGCTGTGGTGGCCGGGAGCGTGCCACTGCACTCTAGTCTGGGCGACAAAGTGAGGCTCTAACTAAAAAAAAAAAAATTTTTTTTTTAAATGTTTTTTGTAGAGATGAGGTCTAGCTATGTTTCCCAGGCTGGTCTTGAACTCCTGGGCTCAAGTGATGTTCTGGTCTCTACCTCCCAAAGTACTGGGATATAGGCATGAGCCACTGTGCCTGGTTCCAGATGTACTTCTTAACCATAAACCTAAATATACTCTGAGAATAGGCTAAAGCCTCTTTATTCTGTGACATGCATTCCTAATTTCATTCATGATGCCACAGGGTAGGTACTATCACTCCTACTTCATAGAAGAGGAAACTGACGCTTAGAGAGACTAGGCAAGGTGTGCAGGACACACTGTTAGTAAGTGGCTGAACCAGGATTCAAATGCAGATCTGACTCATGAAACATGGATTCGAGGGATCATTTAAGTTTAACGGTGGGGACAGCCTGACCAAGGGTCCATGTACTCAGTGCCCAGGGTCCAGGTCCCCTTGAGCAAGGATTCACGGGGCCTCATCCAGCCCACTGTTTTCCAGCAAATTGTAACGTTTCATTGTTGATCTTTGAGGATCTGGAAGGCACAGATTATGTGGAGGAGTGGTTCTGGCCTGGGAGCCTTTATGAAATATCTATGTCCCGTTTCTAAACCAGAATCTGTGGGGATGGAGTTCTGGTGGCAGCAAATTTAAAACGCTCCCCCTGAGGATTCTGAAGCAGGTGAGAGATGAGGACCAAGGCAGGCCCTGGAGGCATGGTCAGGAGGTGTGACTGGCCCTTCCTCAGTGCAGAGTTCTTCTGTGGAGCAGCCACTCAGGGACAGGGGCAGCGACCTTGGTGCACCTCAAGAGCCATGGTCTTAATCTATTATTTGTGCCCACGGGAAGAAAGATTGTTCTGTGGTGGTGCCAGCGGTTCCAGGAACCTCCTACAGAAGTCTCCTAAACTCCACACACTGTGGGCTCTAGATGAGGCTGCTTGTTTGTCCCCGCGGTGTGCTGGGACAATTGCCACCAACTGCCAAAAGGTAAGGCAAAAGCCTTTCCCGTTATTGCAACTCTCCAAGTGTCTTGGAGTCAAGGGTGAGAATGGAGATGGTGACGGCAGGGGGCTGTCTCATCTCCTTTAAATTGGGATTCCTCTTCTCAATTGCAGCTTTCATCCTCTCTCTGTTCCATTGTCTACTCTCCCCCAACTCCCTGCCATGGGCGTCTGTCCTGGCTGTTTTTTTTTTTTGAGTTGGAGTCTCACTCCGTTGCCCAGACTGGAGTGCAGTGGCCGCTCCCGGCCACCGCAGCCTCGACCTGCTGGTCTCTGGCAATCCTTCCACCTCAGCCTTCCAAGTAACTGGAACTACAGGCGCGCGCTACCACGCCCGGCTAGTTGTTTTATTTATTGTAGAGATGAGGTCTCGCCAAGTTGCCCAGGCGGGTCTCGAACCCATGGGCTCAGGCAATCCACTCACCTCAGCCTCCCAAAGGTGCGGGATTACAGGCTGCACCACCGAGCCTGGCTTGTCCTGGCTGTTTGCTGGTCATCTCTGACCACCAGTCTGTAGCCACCTCCTGCATCTCTGCCAAGCATCTGTCACTCTGGCCCTTGGTGCTGGCTGCTCATGTGGAGATGATGGCCCTGGATCATGGGGCAATTCTCACTCTTTTGTCAGTACCTAGAGTTCCTTGTCACCTTGTCATCCCCAGACTTCTGGGGCTCATAGTCCCCCTATTTCAGTTTAGCTTTTTTTTTTTTTTGAGTTGGAGTCCCACTCTGTCACACAGACTGGAGTGCAGTGGCACGCTCCCGGCCACCGCAGCCTCGACCTGCTGGGCTCTGGCGATCCTTCTGCCTCAGCCCTCCAAGTAGCCTGAACCTGTGGGACCAGGCAGTCCTCTCACCTCAGCCTCCCAAAATGCTGGGATTAGAAGCTTGAGCCACCACGCCCGGCCTCAGTTTAGCTTTTTTAGGGGAAATGGATGTATATGTCTCATAGCAGAATTCCTAATGGTGGTCCTCCCCCCAACTCCCCACCAGGTTTTATTCTGCAGCCTTCTGGGATGAGTATGCCTCCTCCTCCATCATCACAGTCGTGACCATTTATTGAGCATTTATAGCACTATGATGAGAGCTTAACATACATACACATGGTCCTCAAGACAACTGTAGGAGGTTGTTAGCACTGTCGTCCTATCCCTATTTTGCAGGTAAGGAAAACAAGGTACATAGAAGTAAGTTTCCTGGGTAACTTCAGATCTGTGCATTCCAGGGGGGAGGTGAGTTTGGAGTGTTCAAGAGCAGACTCACAGGGCACCTTGATCTTGCTGCTGCCCCTGGTCTTGGCTCTGTGGAGCCTGGCCCACTTTCTATCTCAGGCTGATTTTTTTCTTGGAATTCCAGTTGCGACTCATGCAAGGGGCTCCATGGACCTTCTCCCCTCACCGCCCACCAATGGTGCATTATTGCTCGTCATGCATGTGTGAATCTCAAATGCGATTAGGGCTCAAGTTATTCCCCATGGGGTACAGAACACATCTTCAATGTCTCCAAGCATTTTGGAACAACTTCGTTGGCACAAGAGTGCCTACAGTGTAGTGTCGCCCAATTCCTCAGGCTATAATTTGTGTGTGTGAAGCCAGAATGTCAAAAATCATGCTCCCTGAGTGTTAGGATTCTTGCTGGAAAACTTCTGTTGTTTTTCTTTACAGAATTCACTATATCAGATACGTAATACTTCCATAATAAAAGTAAAATAAATGAGGTCTGGGAAAAAATTTTAAAGCATACAAAAAACAAAAAAGAAAACTTGGCCAGACATGGTGGCTCATGCCTGCAATTCCAGTACTTTGGGAAGTCAAGGTGGGCGCATCACTTGGGGTCCAGAGTTCAAGACCAGCCTGGGCAAAATAGCAAGACCCACCATCACCACATAAAATTTAAAAACTGGTTGGGAGTGGTGATGCATACCTGTAGTCCCAGCTACTCAGAAGGCTGAGGTGGGAGGATCATTTGAGTCCAGGAGTCTGAAGCTGTGGTGAGCTATGATTGTGCCCCTGCACTTCAGCCATGGTGACAGAGTGAGACCCTGTCTCTTAAAAAACAAAAATCCAAAAGAGAAAACCAAAATCACCAAAACCTATATACCCAGAAATAACTATTGTTGATCTTGGTATAACTAGACTTTTTCCTTTGTTGTTAAAGATACAGGTGTTTGGCGTTGTTTTGTTCTTTGGGCCACGAATAACCAACATTATCCCTAGCAAGATTAACCCAAAAGGAAACCATATTTGGATGGTGGAGCGGGTTCGCAGAACACCAGGCCCTTGGCCTTTGGAGGCTGGAGCTGGGAGTCGGGAAGTTGTCTGGTCAGGCATGGCTGTCTTTGCTCTGAACAGGGCCGAGGTAAACAGGTTTATGGACTGCGCGTCATGCTTTCCTGCCCTGCCCCCCTTCTCCTAGTGCCTTTGGGGACTCCTTTCCCATTCCATGTGGCACTGGGGACTGTCAGTCACAGAGTTCTACTCTCCACCCCTGGACGCACACAGTTATCAGGGGAGGGTGTATCTGTCAGTGTTCTTTAGCCTACCTGTTAACTAAGGGCTGGAGTGTGGTCCAAGCAGAGTCAGAATCTTCCTTGGGATAGACCCATGGAAGTAAGAGAGGAGTTCTTATTTTCCTGTGGTTATGATTAGAATGGAGAATATGGAGTCTGGCACTTCTTAAGGCCTTTATACTTATGATGGGGACATCTCGAGATCCAAGCAGCATCAAGAGGTGGTGAGAGGGACAAAATAATATCACAGTTTTACTTAGCAGCTGCTGAACTCGAATAATTTCTTTTCGCTCAAGTAGATTTTTTTTTTTTTTTTTTTTGAGTCAAGGTCTCACTCTGTTGCCCAGGCTGGAGTGCAGTGGCATGATCCCGGCTCACTGCAGCCTTGACATCCGATGTTCAGGCCATCCTTTCTCTTCAGTTTCCCGAGTATCTGAGACCACAAGTGTGTGCCTCCATACCCAGCTCATTTTTTGCTTTTTTGTAGAGACAAGGTCTCACTATGTTGCCCAGGTTGGTTCTCAAACTCCTGGGCTTAAGTGATTCTTTCACCTTGGCCTCCCAAAGTATTGGGATTCCAGGTGTGAGCCACCATGCCTATCCTGCTCAAGCAGATTTGATCTGGGTTTCTGTTATTTGTTTCTGAACAAGACCTGACCAATACCACTTATCCTGGCTTATCTGCTACAGTTCCTTCTTTTTGGACACAAGTCTTTGGTGCTTGTTCAAGTACAGGGTGAGGTATCCACAGCTTGGCAGTTGATAGAGACCCAGTCCCAGCCACACTCAGAGATTTGCTGTTTGTGTTTGAGCTCTAAATCCTTGAAGAATGGGGCCACACAGGAAAATGGTGGCTGACAGGGACCCATCTCTGTGGAGGTGTGAGTATGCAGGTGAGGGAGGGATCACGGAGAGAGGACCATTGTGAGCTAGGTAGGTACCCTAAAACTATTTCAAGTGTACTTAAGCAATGGGCACATTTTTGTGGGGGCAGCAGCATTACAGATGCCACTGATTCCTTAGTTTCTCTCACCCTGAAGATGCCAGGACCTCCCTTTCACCATGGGTCTCCTGCCTCCCATCTCCTACTCTGGGCCTTTCTGCTCCTTTCTTGGGCTCCCCCTCCCCAGCCTTCACTCCAATCAAGGCCCTGCCTAGTACAGACTTTGCATTCTGGGTTCCTACCATCTAGGAAGTGAGACCTAACATACACATAAAATCCCAATGACACCGAGTAGTATGAGGACATATGGGGCCAGTAGAAATTAGGGAAGGAGACATACTCCCAGCTGGGGGAATCAGGGAAAACCTCCCAGAGGAATTGACTCTTGAGCTGAGCCTTGGAGGATCTTTATGTTTTAGATATTGAAGGAGGTGAGAAGGACTCCGGGGTGGGAAATTGCAAGAGGAGAATATGGATTCAGAGGGGCTGGAGAAGGAATACAGAGTGGGAGGTGAAGGCTGAACGGGCAGGTCTGGGGCAGCTTGGAGAGGGCCTTGAATGGCATATATATCTACACCAGAATAATCAAGGGCCCCAAAAGCTCAGAACTGAGAGGATGGCTTCACAGTAAATTGTTTCCTTGAGCCAGAATCACCCTTAGATGTGACCAAGAAGGTCTCTGCCCAAGGTAGGGCCTCAGAGGGCTTTAAAGTGCTTTAAAGTGACTTTCTCGGAATGCTCTAAATCCTCCTTGGATGTCTGGGCTGGGCTGGCAGTGAAGGTCGGACTGTGTGTCCTGATTCTGGACAGGATCTGTGTGGGTCATGGACTCCAGAAGCTCATTCTTCAAAAATTTCTCTGTTGACCAACCAGAACGTCTTCCTAGAAGACCCTTGAGTCAGGATCATGGCTCATGTGAGTTCATATGAATTCCAGGCCCTGTTACTCTCCTCTGTGATGTTCTCTGACCTCTACTCTGGGTGTGAGGTAGACCAGATGCCCTGAGGAAGTCTGGAACTCATGTTTATGGCATTGTCCTGGGGTATTTGCATGAGCCATACTTCTTTTTTTTTTTTTGAGTTGGAGTCTCACTCTGTTGCCCAGGCTGGAGTGCAGAGGCATGTTCACAGCCACTGCAGCCTTGACTTGCTGGGCTCAGACGATCCTTCCACTTCAGCCTTCCAAGTAGCTGAAACTATAGGCATGCGCCACCACGCCCAGCTAATATTTTGATTTATTGTAGAGATGAGGGCTTGCCAAGTTGCCCAGGCTGGTTTTGAACCCCTGAGCTCTGGCAATCCTTTTGCCTCTGCCTCTCAAAATGCTGGCGTGAGCCACTGTGCCCAGCCAGGCCCCACTTCTAGGAGGGCAGACTGGGGAGTGAATTGTTCCTGCTGGCCAGCACAATATTTCTTTTGTGGGGTCATGTGAGTTTGGGTCACCTGATCTATGGGGCACAGGATGAGTTAAAAACTCTGGGCTGGCTAGGCTTGGTGGCTCAGTCTGTAATCCCAGCAATTTGGGAGGCTGAGATGAGTGGATTGCCTGAGCCCACAGGTTCGAGACCAGCCCGGGCAACTTGGCAAGACCTCATCTCCACAATAAATCAAAAATTAGCTGGGTGTGGTAGCATGTGCCTGTAGTTCCGGCTACTTGGAAGGCTGAGGTGGAAGGATTGCTGGAGCCCAGCAAGTCGATGCTGGGGTGGCCGTGAGCGTGCCACTCTACTCCAACCTGGGTGACAGAGTGAGACTCTGACTCAAAAAAACAAAACCAAACCTCTGGGCTACAGATGGTCCATTGAAAGCTCTTGGGCTTGGCTGTGAATGTGTCCATGCCTCAGCTCTCTCCCATCACATTCCAACCACAGTGCTGCCTCAGGTCTTCAGTACCTGAGTGGCAGCAAGTGTGCCCTATGAGCTCTCCCTACCTTGTCAGTGGTACAAGGGCAGTCAGCCCAGCACTTCTGTGGTCTCCACACTATGTGCCAGGCAGTCCTCTGGGGGCAGCCCACCCAGCTCCTCCAAGGGCTCTTAGCACCAGCTCCACGACACCAAGGAGCCTTCCTACAGATGTCCTTACTTGCCTTGACAGTTACGGTGAGTACCAAAGAGACTGTTCTCACTCTATCCACGGGTTCCTTTGCTGATCCTTCCCACTGGTGGTGTGTGGAAGGCTGGGGGGTGGTCAACAAGGAAAGAGACCACATTCTAAGGATCCAGTGATTACAGCCTGAAGAGTTCTAGAAGACCCATGGTTGGATGATGACATTCTATGTTTACACTATACAATCCTGAATTGTAAATTTAATATAATCAGAAAGAAAATACTTGCTCTTTTTTTTTTCATACTCTGGGTAAGACTTGCATTTTTGATGGTTATGAAGGAGTCACCATCACCACCTTTGAGAGAGTCACTGGAGGCTAGTACCCATGGGCTGCACGGTGGACAATGCAGCATCATAAATAATGATGAAACCAGCATTAAATCCATGGTACTAGGGAACTGCAGAGGCAAGAAGAGATCCATATTGTTTCAATATAAACAGGCTCTAAAGACCCACAGCATTGTGAGTAATAACATCCCTGCTACCTGAGATTTATGAAGTTAGCCAGGAATGACACAGTTGACTATAAAGAATGTAAAGGGATGGTTCCTGGACTGAACAGGAAGAGATGGTTCTTGTACACTCTGGAGAATCTTTGTGATCACTGACTGGATAATAAAAATATGTAAGTACCACTTCAATCAATATAGCTCCCATGGACCCATGGCTTTTTGTAATACTTATAAAAACAAATTATTTATGTTGACAAGGGCTCAACAAAATATGTTTGTCCAAGGCCTGAACACCCTAGGAGTGGTTTGCCTTGGATAGTACTTGAGAAAGCACTGGCCCCTGCCCCTCACCCCTGTGGGCAATCCCATCCTTTATGGCCTTGAGGGAATGGAATGATCACTGCCTTCCCTTGAGACCCAAGACCCAGCATTCCTGTGCCTGCTTGCCTACCTGGCCCCATGCACCAAGAACACATGGGGGACAAAAGATATGTAATGGCACAAGAGACCCAGAGTAAAGGAGGAAAAAGTCGCAAGTCAGGAGGAGGAGATTTGTGGGTCTCTTTTGAGACCAGGTGAGCAGTCATCACTAGATGCCAATCAGAGCATCACCCTGGGCTCCTCCCATGTCTCATCCCCTGCAGTCAATCAGTCACCATGTCCAGTCAGTTCTGCCTTCCATTAGCTTGTATTAGTAAGGGCTCCCCAGAGAAACAGAACCAACAGGAAGTACATACATAAGTACTATTATCATGCGTAACATTATGTATTATGGGAACTGACTTATTGTGGAAATTGACTCATGCAATTAAGGAGGCCGAGAACTCCCACCATCTGCTCTCTGCAAGCTGGAGACCCAGGAAAGTGGGTGCTGTCATTAGGTTTGAATTTAAAGGCTTAAAAACCAGGAGCTCTAATGTCTGAGGGCAGAAGATGCTCTAGCTCAAGAAGAGAGACTTTGCTCTTCATTTTTCTTCTATTTGGACCCCCAAGGGATTGGATGATGCGCACCCACATGGTGAGGGCAGATCTCCTTTACTCAGTCTATGGACTCAAATGCTGATTTCTCTTGGAAACAGCCTCACAGACACACCCGGAAATACTATTTTACCAGTTATTTGGGCACCCCTTAACCCAATCAAGTTGATACAACATTAACCATCAGAGAGTCATTCTGACTTTCATCACTTCTTCCTCCCACAGCTCCTGTCTCGGTTGAGGTCTCATGGTCTCTAGATGCCTGGACCATTGCAGTAGCTTCCTCACCCTCTTTCTCTGCCTATGCTCCCTCTCTCCACTTCCTCGACTCACTTTTCTTTTTGTAATTTGGTATTTATTTTTATGACAGCTTTATGTGCATCTAGTTTAAAGAGTCAAATAACTCAAGATGACTTTTTACCGAAAACAGTGCTTCCAATCCTTCCCCTCCACCTCCCTCCTCCCACCATTTTCTGCTTCCTAGAAGCAATCATTTTCTATTTACAGAGATGATTGCTTCCATATTTACCTGTGTGCTTGTGTGTGTATGTTTGTGCATGTGTATGGACTGGGGAGGTGCTTTGTTACAAGCTTTGCTGCAGGATGGTCTGAGCTGGGCAGGTTGCTTAATGAGGGGTGTGGATATCAGTCTTTAGAGCTTTCCTTTGGGGCTGGTTAGATTACCACAGATGGCTCTTCCAGTGTCCTGAACCATTTTGTTATTCTGGGATCTGAATAGAATTTGCTCTTTATTTCCCCCACAGTTTGGGTTTGAGCTTTCTTGGTTTTGTTACACTGGTTGCCATTTGTCTAGCTTTCAAAATGTTGCTTAGGGTTTTACTCTCTTATCCAGGCTGGAGTGCAGTGGCATGGTCATGACTCATCACAGTCTTGACCTCCTGGACTCAGGCAATCCTTCCAGTTCAGTCTCCCAAGTAGCTGGGACTATAGGTGCATGCTACCATGCCACACTAATGTTTTGTGTGTGTGTGTGTGTGTGTGTGTGTGTGTGTGCAGACAGGGTTTCACTATGATGCCCAGGCTGATCTCAAACTCCAGGGCTCAAACAATCTTCCTGCCTCGGCCTCCTAAAGTGCTAGGATTATAGGCATGAACCACCACACCCAGTCTCCTTATGGATTTTTAATCTTTAAAAACAGGGACTTCAGGAAGGACTGAGGATGAAGGCATGTGCCCACTCCATCACTGTTAGGCTACATACAGGGTGCTCTTCCTAACATTTAACTATTTAAATAGAATTGCATCTTCCTCCTGTTCAAAACATCCCATGGCTCCCTATTGGCAATAGGATTAAAAATAGAAACCTTGTGCATGGTACTTGTAGGCTCTGCTCCAAATCAGAGTTTGCTCTCTCATGGGCTAGACTATGGTTGATTATGCTAACTTTAATGAAACAGACATTTCAGAACACCCAGAGACAGAGAGAGGCAGAAGTTGACTTTTTTTTTCACTATTTAATGGCAATGCCAAAACAGTACTTAATTACCACCTACACCACTTGTGTAGTCCTTTCTCACTGGGAAACTTTAGTTGCTAAGCAGTCAAAAGCCCTGAGATGGCTGAGGCTGTGGTTGAAGTTCAGTGATAGCGTGTGTGTGTGTGTGTGTGTGTGTGTGTGTGTGTGTGTCTTCACACCTGCAGCCTACAGCCTTCAGCCTCTGCAGGGAATTTCCGGTTTATGTTGCCAGCAACTAGAAGGCAGACTCTTTTTTGTGTTCTTTCCGGGGCATAAATTGCAGCTGGTGATGAAATGTATTCAATCTCTCTCCCTGCTAAATCACATTGGACCACACAAGTGCTTGGCCTAGGTAATCCTATCTGACCCCAAACCAAAGGGACAGATTTTGCTCTAGATGGCTTAGGAAGACATATAACCAGGGGTGAGCTGGCAGGATCTCTCCAAAGCCAGGGGGATTGGCTATTTTCCCTTCCTCCTTAGTGATAACATGAAGAAATTGTCACGGACAAGTGCAGTTCCTTGCTCAAAAAGAGGATGTATTAATCTACTGACTCCATTACCATGTCAAAGAAAAATGCCATCATGTGTGGCCCCAGCAGAACTTTAGGGTCCGTGGGGATTTTGCTAAGAGTCTCTGATAAAAGCCAGCGACAACTCTTCACTGTGTGTTTTCTGCGCACTCAATCCCTCTTCTCCCCAACGAATGAATCACATTAGGTTTCTAGTTCAATCACATAGCACTCCCCACACTTGCCAGCAGGGGTCTACTTTCCCGAAACGCAATGTTTTCTCAGTCCGTTCCCCACTCTGCCTAGAAGACCTACTCTGCCTTTTCTACTCCAGCTAAGTTGGCCTATTTTATGTTTTCAAACATGCCATTCTCAGTCCCTCCTCAGAGCCTTTGCACTGGCCATTCCATCTGCCTAGAATGTTCTTCCCTCACATCTCCACATGCTTGCCCCTTGTTTGGTTCCGTCCTACCCGTGCTACCCCTTGGCCATCGCTGTCAATGCCCTCCACCCAAAGACCACGAGGACCCCACCTGTCATGGAGTACCATTGCGTTGGATTTATTGCTTGTTGCAGCCAAGGGGAACTCACACCATGGGGCACTGCGAGCGTCTCCGTGAGGGAGGTGTCAGAGAGGACTTACCGTGCTTGGGCTTGTTTTTGTCTAACTCCATCACAGCCACAGAGTGGCCTTGTCTGATGCTGATGTTCTGTGAAACTGTTTATATTCAACAGGAGAGCACCATGGCAGCAGGGGCCGGGCCAAGGGCTACACGACAGGGACTGCTTTTCTCTTTCTCATCACTGAATCCTTGGTGCAGGGAACAGCAAGAGGAGAGGGCAGCAGGTGTTGAATGAAAACGTGCTGAATGAAGGGTTTGTCTTACTCCACAGACAAGTGCTCCACCAGAAGCCCCTCTTCTGGGCAGCCGTCCCTGCCTGTTCCAGGCATACCCTGACCTGTGTTCCTGCTGTGTCTGCACAGACTCTCACGAGTCTTATGAGTCACGTCAGGAGGGTCTGCAGTCAGTCTTCCCGCTGTGAATACCCTGAGGGCAAAGACACTGCCTTTCCCTTACAATCTCCAGTGCCAAATACAGAGCAGGTGCCTGTGCCTAATAACTGCAGCGTGACTGACACACCAGCTGCAAGCCCCGCTCTGCTGGGCTAGAATTGTGCCTAGGGCAGGGCTCCAGGATTCTACCTGTGTTTTCTGAGAGCATAGGACTTGTGGGCCACTGGGTGGGAAGTAGTTAAACAGCAGAGGCGCAGGCAGGCATGACAGCCAGAGGGTGTGTTTTCGAGTCTGGGTTTGCAATTCTCAAGCACAACTTTAGGGCCTGAGGACTTTGGTCCCCATGGGGGCCTTTGTAGTGTGACTCCATCTGGCCTGGCTCCTCTTCAAAATACCTCCCATCCCTGCTGCCCAAGGCCCAGAGGAGGCTGCTGGGAGCCTGCAGCTTCCAGGAATGGGGAACAGCAAGGGTCAGTAAGAGCCCAAGTATCTCCAAAATGGGGCACCTCCAGAACATGTACAGAAAAACAAGTTGTCTGATTATCTGGTTCTATTCTCACGACAACCCATTAAGGTGTGTACAATTATCTATTTTACAGATGAACAAACAGAGGCACAGAGAAGTTAAGTAACTTGCCCAGAGACACACAACCAATGAGTAACAGGTGGGATTCAGACCCAGGTTTATCTAATCCCCAAACCTAAGTTCTGGACCCCGACACAGACTGCCCTTCCACGGCCCTTTATGTGGCTTCAAAGGGGGTCTGGACACTTAAGTAAAGGAATCCATTCAAACAACTCTATGGACCACGTGACCCCTACGGTCACATGTTCTGTTGCTCAGAAGGGTCAGACAGGAAGTAGCTGCCATCACAGAACAGGCCTGAGTAGGGTGGGCTTTGTTCTGGCACTGCAGGAGAGACAGTAGGGAGAATTCCACCCTGAGCCACGTGTAAGTGGGATCTCTAGGCTGCCAGTGCCATTTTCACAGGTCCTGGTTCTGTAGGATTGGGTGTGTGGAAAACCTGACCCCCTGTCAGCCACATCCTTGGCTGAGGGCCGCTTCCTCTTGTGGTCAGCAGCAGGAGGCACTTTCTCACGAACTCTCTGCAGAGGCGCCTCCCTCCTCCCCCCAGGCCCCCCATCACAGACTGCCCTCCCCCATGGCACTCACAGTACTAGGGCCACACCCCACTGTTATCCCCAGGCTCAGCTCTACTCTGAGGAGAGAGGAGTGGTGGCTGGTGAGGCCATGATGCTTCCTGTGTTCCTGTGGCCTCCTCTTTTTTTTTGAGCTGGAGTCTCACTCTGTCGCCCAGGCTGGAGTGCAATGGCACGCTCACAGCCACTGCAGCCTCGACCTGTTGGGTCAGGCGATCCTTCTGCCTCAGCCTTCCAAGGAGCTGGAGCTACAGGCATGCACCACCATGCCTGGCTAATTTTTTGATTTATTGTAGAGATGAGGTCTTGCCAAGTTGCCCAGGCTGGTCTCAAACCCATGAGCTCAGGCAATCCAATCACCTCAGCCTCCCAAAGTGCTGGGATTATAAGTGTGAGCCACCGTGCCTGGCCTGTGGCCTCCCTTTCAAAGGGCAACTCTCAGGGTTGAATGTGTGACTTGGGACACACAAATTCTACCTCCATCATCCTGAGAGGAGGCCTGTTCCACCTGGAACCATGGGCCCTCAGACAGTATTCATAGCAAAGCCCGAGCATGAAAGCCTGCTGAATTTTCATGAAATGATAGCTCCTTTTTGACATTGAATAAAAGGAAGCATGGGACTTCCCTTCAAGTGCTGCAACCAAACAATTCAGTCCTTGACTTCCAGTCAGGATGGCAGAGTGGGTTCAGGCTGTGGTCTACTCCCTCTGTCCAAACGCATAGCAAGCATAAGTAAAACAGAAAAAAGGATAGACAGAGGGACATTGTTGGGCCCTAACCAAAATGGCTATCTCCGTGTGCCAGATGCAGATGAGAAATGCAAAGTGGAGAGTGGGGCTGAAGGCCTGCAGGCCTCGGGGTCTACAAATAGCGGTAGCTGCCAGAGGCACAGCTCCTGGTGACCAGAGCTAAAGTGCTCCATGCAACACAGGGGCCAGCAGCCAGACTTCTTGAAGCCAGGGGTGGGGTGAGGCTCCCTCTGCTTGTGAAAAGAAGCAGGAAAAAAAATTAAAATAAAATAAAGCCAGCTGTTCACGTACAGCCTGGGGCTTAAGATGTGGGAAGATGAAGACAGATTCTTGACTAGGAGCTGAGCCAAGCCACCCTCTGGCTACATGCCTTTATCTGTGTACGGCTGTATGGCTACGTGCTCATACCACAACAGAGTGGGAGTCCTGAAATGCCATTGTAAGACCAGGTTCTTAACTGGGTGTGGGGTCCCAGCTCAGGAGAGTAGGACATAGGATAGAGACAGTTTGGTTTATGTTTGAAAATCAAAATAGATGAAAAATATTTAATGATAAGAAAAACAGTCACCAAAATCTACATTGGAATATGAATTCACTCCAGATTAAATAACCTTGTGAAAGTCTTACAAAGAATTAAAAGTGTTTGAGATGCTCAAAAGGCAAATGGAAGTTTCATGTCCACTGAGTTTGACACAACTTGAATGGAGGCAGATTGAAATGAAGCAAGAACAAGTAGATATGAAAAGAACCAACTGGAAACCTTGGAAATGGAAAGTTTGCTCACTAAAAATAAAAACACAATAGACAGAATAAACTATAAGCTAGCCACTAAAAAGAGAATTAATGAGTTCAAAGACACTACTTAGGAATTAACACTAAGACAATACACAGGGACAAAGATTAAAAAATAGAGCAGTTGTGAGACATGAAGAGCAGCTTGTATGAAGGACTATATGTCTAATAGGAATTCCAGAAGAAGGGAATAAAGAGAGTGTCAGTTAAACAATAAATGAGGAAATAATAACTGAGAAATTTCTTGAGGAAACTGTAGAACGTCAAAGGCAAGGAGAATATGACCTACAACAGACCTGAGAAAAAGACAGATTACTTAAAAAGGAACTTCTGGGCCTCACCAAAGACTAAGATCAGAGATGAAACAGTAGTACCTTTGAAGTGCCAACTAGACTTTTTTTTTTTGAGTTGAAATCTCACTCTGATGCCTAGACTGGAATGCAGTGACCTGATCATGACTCACTCACTGCAGCTTCGACCTCCTGGGCTCAGGTGATCTTCTGCTCAGCCTCCTGAGTAGCTGGGACAACAGGTGTGCAACACTATGCCCAGCTAATTAAAAAAAAAAGTCTTGTAGAGATGAGGTCTCACTATGTTGTCCAGGTTGGTCTTGAACTCCTGGGCCCAAGCAATCCTCCTACCTTGGCCTCCCAGTGTGCTGGGATTATAGGCGTGAACCATTGTGCCTGGCCCAACTAGACTGTTTTTTTTTTTTTTAAAGTCAGTCTTACTCTGTTGCCCAGGCTGGAGTGCAGTGGCACACTCACAGCCACTGCAGCCTCAACCTGCTGGACTCAGGTAATCCTTCCACCTCAGCCTTCCAAGTAGCTGGAGCCATAAGCATGCGCCACCATGCCTGACTAACTTTTTGATTTATTGTAGAGACAAGGTCACACCAAGTTGCCCAGGCTGGTTGAATCCATGGGTTCAGGCAATCCTCTTGCCTCTGCCTCCCAAAGTGCTGGGATTATAGGCGTGAGCCACCACGCCCAGCCCCAACTAGACTTTTATACCCAGCTAACTTATAGTTAAAATTTAAGACAAAAAAGAACATTTCCATACATAAAAAGTAACATGGACCAGGTGCAGTGGCTCAAGCCTGTAATCCTAGCACTTTGG